>JAUESP010000104.1:232500-280375 GCA_030914335.1 Drosophila borborema
GAGAGGGGGTCAACGCAAAGCTGAGTGCATGGGCTGAGGCGCGGCTGACCACGTGTTGCTAGGCGGGTCGCTCAACCCAACTGTGCTGCTCACTTCTTCTACATATGCCGCTGCTGCAATTCGCTATCATTATTCCACTTGTTACTTAACACGCACACACTCACACATTCAGGCAAATGTTTGCGAATGTATGTACATATGTATGTATGTACGTGTATTGCCCCGTTTAAGTTTCGCATGCGCGCATGACCTTCAAAAATTGTACATCGCGAATCGTCGACGTCGACCGCGACGTCGCCGTCGATGCCAGCGTTGCCCCGTCATCAAACAGCGACAGCGGCAGATGCGAGCAAATGGTTTCCTTCTACTTGTTTGTTGCTCGAAAAATACAAATCACAAATTGTTGATGACATTTCCATTCGCACAGACATACATACACGTATGTACCTTTAATATATACATACATACATGTGTACGTACATATATGTATTTGTATTATTTATGAATAAGTCTTTCTACGAAAAGTTGTGAAAGATTTGAAAATTGAGCAAGAAATGAAAAGAAGTCAGAACGTTGCAGTCGCTCGTGGCTGATTGCATAATACCCTTTTCAACAAATTATTTAAATATAAAAATCAAAAACGTGTTTTCTTCTTTCATTGTTTTATTTATTTCGATATATGTATATATATAGAACAAAAAGTCTTTTCATTATTTTTTTTTTTTTTTCCATTTTTTATAAATTTCATTATCTTATTTTAATAAAGCAAAAAAAGTCTACATTAATTTAAGTCGATAAAAAAATAAATACAATATGAAAAGTCTTTTAGTTAATAAATATTTAAATACAAAATAAATGAAATAAAAAAAAGTTCTTTCTAAATGAAATAAAAATATCTTTTCATTAAAAAAATAAATAAAATATCATAACAATTTGTTTATGAATTATTTTCAAACATCATAAAATTTGTATTATTTAATATTGATAATTAATAAATAAACTCTATCTCTTGTCCCACTTTATAACTAAGATCAACGGACAGTAGCGCTGGCATTGCAGCAAACGTATATACCCTTAACACTTTGTCAATGCATATCTAACAACGCTTCTTCTACACACACACATACACTCATACATACTCAACGAACAATACATGCACACGGACCTACGCTCACGCTCTGCTTACTGCTCTGCAGCGGCTGAGCTTGACGCTGCGCCTATGTAAAATTTGCGGACTTTCCTATTGGACATTAATTATTAAATAAGTTTTGTTCTAGTTGGACTTTTCTATTCCAAATTTAAAGATAGTAATAATGGCAAACAGATGTATGTATGTGCCGTAGCTCAAGTTTCTACTGAAAAAAGTTTATTAACTTAATAAGAGAGAGGGAGAGAGAGAGAGAGAGGAAGAGAGATAGAGAGAGGTGAGGATTGGTGTGTGTATGTATGTATACATAATACGAAATATTCGAAGGCTTTATAAAGGTAATATAAGGTAAAGTCGCTTTAAAATGGAAAGTTCTTAAGAGAATCTAGTCTGGGGGAACTAAAGTCTTTTCAGACAATTGAAGTGCTTTGATTGTAAAGTAAGAAAATAATATGAGAACATATGTATATAAATCTATATATATGTATATAGGAGAATGGTTTTTGTTTAATTTTTTATTTATTTTATTTTTAGTAAACTTAATACACTTTATTGATATTTATTTTTAAACACATATGTTTAATTAAACAGCTGCATGTTTGACAGTCTGTAATGCTCATCAATCAATTTTACGCATTCAGAAACAATATGAAAGGCAAGGAAAGACTGTAAGTTATGCATATTGTGGTAAAAGGCAAAACGAAATTGAAAAAAAAAAAAAACTTGGAGAAAGTTATGCAAGAAAACAGTAAATAAATAATAAATATGCTAGCATATCCCTAATATGAATTAAGTGAGTAAGAAATGAAATTTTAGTTTTCTTCAGACTAGATAAAATAGTTCTGAAAAAAGTAAAATTTCATTTTACTTATATATATATATATATATATATATATATATATATATATATATTTATTTATATACTTATATTTATATACTTTCCTTTTCTTCACAGTAAACACTTAATAATTGATGGCTTTTTAATATTTCATATTTCAGCGAAAATTGTTTAACGCCCACATGAAAATGTCATTTGGTGCCAAATTAAACAAAAAAAAAAAAAAAAAAGCATACATGAGCAACATTTAAATAAATAAAAAAAAAAAACCTATACAAAACAGAATTAAAAATAAATAAATAATAAAATAAAACAAACAACAATCAAAACTGGAGAGCAACAAATTAAGTGAAATCGTTTGGCATTATGCACGTTTCTCATATATTAGATATTATATATACATATATACATCCATATATACCTATACCTATGTATATAAACCTGACATACACAAATAATAATAAATAAAAAATGCAAAAACATCAACAACAGCAGCAGCAACAGCAAGAAGGCCTTAACCCCAATAAATTGTGTAAAACAATTACCAAAAAAACAAAAAATAAATGCTAAAAATAAAGTAAAAAAACATAAATAAATGAAAATAAATGTTTTTATTTTATTTATTTATTTATTTTTTTTTTTTTATTCCTTGAAGTTGTTTTGCGCGTGTGGGCGGCATTAATGCGACTTGGAGTAGGCGTGGCCAAAGACAAGCGCGCAAAACAAAAACAAATAAAAGCAGCAAACAAACAACAGATGGCGCCACACGCACTGTGTCAATATGCAATTCTCATGGAGTAAAATATCTGATTATAATGGAAAAACTATGAGTATGTTTAATTAGCTTAACTACAGTTAGTTTTCATAGTGTGTGTGAGCTGGAAAATTAGTGTAAATTCAGCATGCAAATATATGTGAAAGGAAAAGGAAATGAAAACCTAGAAATCGAAGCTTAGCTCTTACAAAAATCAATTTTAAAATACATATATAGAGTATCTATAGACAATATTTTGAATTTGAGGGAATTCCTCAGCAACAAAAACTGTTGGTAAACCCAATAAGCAAAGTAGAATTCATAATAATTATACGTTGTGAGCCATAACGACAGGCATATAGTAGGCTTAGTGTGAAATTGATTGATCTATGGTCTATAAAGTGCTCACTCCTATAACAATGAATACATAAATTATAAGTTGTTATACATATGTATATGCATATATATTAAACCTAATATTATTATATTATATTATAACTACGCTCAAGAGATCGACGATTTTATGTCTTTATACCCAGAAGACGCTATAGCCGAACGAGCACTATAAACGTCAATGTTGTAATCATATTTCACTGTACCTTCAACATTTGAATTTTAAAACTAAAATTAACTTACGAATAATATTAATAATATTAATTATATATAATAAACCCATTGAAAATAGGAAATCATCTTAAAATAGGTTGCCTATAAGAAATACATTTCTATCTTTTACTTTAAAAATTTCAAAGATATTCAACCAATGCGATATTGTATATTAGTTAAAGCCACATACATACATACATACATAGTTATGCATATCTTTATTTGCCACATACATACATAACCTGTCAAATGCATTCAGCTTAACACTTGCAAATTTTAACCGACTGTCAAGCTAACGACCACTTTAACTGGTTGCCAAAAACCTTGTCTCCGTTAGCAAACAAACACACACACACACACACACACCAATACACTTGCATCTCCATCATGAAGTGCAGCAACGCGCGCTCTTTCATCCAAAGCTCAGAGCCAATCGGAGTGCGAGAGCACGCGCACTCAGAGAGCGACAGACAGAGGCAAGAGCAAAACGCGTGAGCTTTTAAGCGCGTAGCTCAAGAGAATGCAGACACCAGGTGTTGCCGTGCAACAACATGTGATTGTTGTTGTTCTTGTTGTGGTTGCTTGTGTTGTTGTTGCATAAAGTCATTGCACGACCTTTAAATGCCGTTGGCTCAATGCAATCCGACAATGGCTAAGATTTATGTGCGCACGTGTGTGTGTGTGTGTGTATGTGTGTGTGTGCGTGTTTGTGTGCATGTCCCAATCCTAAGCCCAATGCCAATCCCAACGCACTACAGCTACTCGCATGGCATTATTCAGTCGCGATTGGGCTTATCAGTGTGCCAGTTGTTCCAAACCGACAACAACAACAACAAGCAACAACAACACGTGAAGACACGTCGCACAAAATGCCATTTTGTCTGTGCCTGTGCTTGGTCGCTTTAGTGACTAAT
This sequence comes from Drosophila borborema, assembly GCA_030914335.1. Lineage (NCBI taxonomy): Eukaryota > Metazoa > Arthropoda > Insecta > Diptera > Drosophilidae > Drosophila > Drosophila borborema. Next base: position 236,760 of record JAUESP010000104.1, read on the forward strand.
CCTCCTCGCATTCCCCTCCTCAACCAACTACAATACATGCCCTTACTCACTCACACACATACACACGCAAGTCTTTAGTGTGCACTAGCTCGGTCAGGGTCGGCGATGTTCGTTCAAAACAAATTATGAATAGAGGAAAACCGCAACAAATATCAACGCCGAACTACATGTACATACAAACACACATACACATGTACATATGTCCAAAGGCGATAAGCAATAGACGAGGTGTAACGGTTAAAACGGGCAACGGGTTAGCGGTTAACTTGCAGTTTGCGGGTGACGTGATGCGGGTGATGAAAAAAATAATAATTTAAAGAAACCTAAAAACAAATGACGCACACGAACTAAGCAAAGAAGTTGAAGGATATGAGAAAGCAGCAGAAAAGAAGAAGGGAAAGAGTATCTATGTACATACATACATACATGCATGTACATATCTTAAATATACTCAATAGAACTATAGAAGATATTGAGACTTATAGATAACAGTGCATAACATTAATATTCGGCTTTGTTTTCAACTTCAAATGCAATTAAAATATAAAATTTATTTGAATAAAACAAAGTGTAAATATACATACATATATAAAAGAGTTACATGTACATTATTTTACATTATTACTCTGTACATACATACATATACAAATCTACTCTGTAGATAATATCTACTAGATATATATATGTATACATACAGAAGAGACCTCTAGTAAATTCAGATACAGTGTGCCATTGAAGTCTACGTACAGCAGAAACTTTTTTCTTTGAGAAGGACTAAAACTTATAAATATACCTATGTATGTATGTACATATAGCATGAAAATGTATATATGTACATACATACATGCATACATATATGTACATATTTGATTGTATGTAAGTATGTACACTGGTCACCATAAGTATTTCGACACAATAAAACTCGTATATTTTAAATGGCTTTTTGAAGAATTTGTTTTTTTAACACATATAAATAATAGAAATATAGATATAATCTAAATAAATAATAATAAATCATTTTTTATAATAATAAAAAACACAAAAATATAATAATGAAAAGTTCTTAATTGAAAATAATTTCAAAGTATTTTGAAACATTTGAGTACGTAACACCAAAACTACTTTTATAATTTACATTAATCAACAGTAAAATTACACATAAAAAAAACAAAACAATTTCATTGCATACTTATGTCGAGCAGTGTATCTGTCTCTATAGATAGATAGATATGGATGAATTTGTATCTACATATCACTCCTCACATAGACATACATACATATGTGTACCTATATTTATGTATGCATGTATTGATGTACATATGTATGTACGTACATACATATGTATATTTTTGTTGCCCTGCAATACATCAAATTTCAAATTTAATTAAGTTTCAGCATCAAGCATTTACAGTTAGCTCAGAGAATAAACTGTCAGAAATCATTTGGCCCAAAAGTGTTTTCAATTTTGTTTGTTTTGTCAACAGGCGCAAAAACACAAATACAAATACATACATACATATACACATGTATATACATACAGTACATTCATGCATGTATATATGTATGTACATATGTATGTTATTTTCAATGTCAACGCTTTGATAATTTTCGCCAGCAGCGCTAGAAAAAGTTCGTTGGGAAAATGTCGTAAGCATTTATTATATACTATGTACCTACATACATAGTATGTATGTATACATATATACATACATACATACCTATGTACATGCATGTACATATTTGAATTTTTCCATTTTAATGAGAATTTAATTTCATATTTTCGTACATATTTCTCAAATTTTTGTCATTATGTTGTTATTGTTTTTGCATTTGCGTCACGCCAAACACACACACAGAAAATAGCAACGCAAAGAAAAAGAAGAAGAAGACAAACAAGAAAATGCAAAATCAAATGAACATTTGTTCAACAAATTGTTCATTAATTGTGCAATGTGTGGGCTGGGCTGTGGGGCGTGGCCGTCTGTTTCAAATTGCATTTTGTTTGCCGTGATCTTTGATAATCGTTTATTTTTACAATTAAGGCGATTTGATTTTTGTTTTGTTTTTTTTTTTTTTTCGTTATCGTGTACTTCAATATAACTTAACGCGTTGCACATTTTCTTTTGCTCGGTGTTCCATCATCGTGTACGTATTTTGCATGCATACATACATACATAGCTATGCACACACATACAAACGCGTACATCGCACATGGCGGTAGTTTTGTTTTCTGTTTACTGCCTCTGTGTGTGTGTGCGTGAGCACTGTCTTTATTTTTGCTCGCCTTTTGTATTCAGGCAAATAAACGTATGTATGTATGTACATTTGTATGTGTGAGTATCTGACATCAGCGACACAATAACAAAGCAACGTGCGAGTCGTGTAAAAACAAAGCAAACGCAACAGAAAGAGCAAAATCCAAAACTAAAATTGAAACCGGTAAACACGTCAGCCCCACCACACTGCAGAGCCAGTGACGGAGCGAAAGAGAGAACAGCAACAGCAACAGCAACAGCAGCAGCAGCAGCAGAAGAGCGCAAGAGCAACGATGAAAGAGAGAGCTGCGTCAGCGAAGAAAGAAAGAAAAAAAAACGGGCTGTTAGTTTTCCAAATGCCAAAAAACTGACACGTGAGCTTTGTCGTGTGTGAAAGAGCGTGAAGAGCGTGCGTAGTCGAAAACAAGTTTTGCATACCAATACCAATGAAAGTGACATCTTTTTCATGGTTTGTTTTGGCAGTTTTGCGGAGAGTAAAGCGCCCGACCCCAACACTTGCATTCGTACGGCCAACGACAACACACCCTGACACATATACGCAGATACATAGATACATACATGCATACATATATGTATGTATATGTGTGCTTATTTTACATATACATATGTATGTATGTATGTATGTATGTATATGCCCATATTTGTTGTCGAACACCCCCATTCGCACACGCATTAGTATTAACACACACACATATGTACATATGTATACACATGTACAAATTTGAACATTTTTGTCTCGTGATTTTTTTAAGGAAAATAAAAAAAACAAAACAAAACAAAACAAGGCGTTGTTCCAGTGAATACGCTTAAATAAAACACAACTTACATCTCCATCGATCAACATACGAAACTGTGCTCTCTTTCTGTTGCTTTTGTTTGTTCCGTTTTTTTCTTTTATCTGTGTGTGGGTGTCACGCCTGCTCGATTGCCATCTCGCTTCCAGACGTTATTTGTTTGCCTCTTTAGTATTGTAGGTCATAAATGCATTCCAAAGACTGCAAGAAGAGAGCAACAGAGAGAAAGAGTAAACTCATGCTTGTGTTTGTGTGTGCTTTTCTGTAAGTATGTACATACATACGTATGTTCGTAACTACGTGTACAATTATGCACACTACGCAGCAGGGTATATGAGTGCATTGTATTTGTTGGACCAGATATAAGAGATGCACTTGCTTTAGCTATACTGTGCTATTTGACATTGAGTATTTATTATTACATAGAGTAAAAGTAATATATGAAAATATATGTATGTATGTATATGTATGAATGCATGTATGTATTTGGTATTTTTCTGTTCTAGCGCCTTCCATTAAATAGGCTCAGCCGCTCAACTGGACTTGGTTGCATGCTTCACATATACGCTTTAATCAATTTGTTGATTGAACTAAGCGGCTGTTTTGTGTGCTTACAAGTCTTAGAGTAACACTAACACACACACACACAGAGAGAAAGAGAAAGAAAGAGAGAGCTGGAGAGCATAAGTCCGCCGTTACAACGCAACTGTAGTTGGCAATTGTTATTATTGTTGTTCTTAATAGCCACTGTCTCGTGGTTATAATCAAAGCTGACGCATTGCAATTAACACAAGACTAGATTAACGCACGAGAGAGAGCGCGCTTGAGCGTGAGAGAGCAATGCGCTCAGACACATGTATCGAGAGAGAGCGAAAGCGAGAGAGAGAGAGCAAGAAAACTTAGCGAAACACTCTTATTTGGACAGCTAAACAAACGGTCAATCAGTCAAAAATGAAAACAAAACAAAACGAAAAAGCTTTGAAAACAAAAACTAAAATGTAACTATGTGCATATGTATGTATGTATGGATGTACATATGTATGCATGTATGAATTTAACACTAATTTTGCTCAAAAGTTGATTTTTTAAATATGTACATATGTACATACATACATATGTATATATGTATTTTTGTTGTTGTATACATATATATGTATGTATGCATGTATGTTTATATTTACATGTGTAACGCATGACGTATCACAGTAGTAACTCAATAAAAACATCAAAGTGAATATACTATTACATACATATATATGTACATATGTATTTATGTACATGTGTATGTACAGGCGTCTTCTAGTCGACTTCGCTTCAATTTTTATGCCATATGCAGAATTTGAGGCGAGCAGTAATATTTGTATCCGATAATTGGGGGTCCTTCTGCTCTATTGACGCTTGAAGTCCAATTCTGCAAAGAACTCGTCGCGCACTCCACTTCCTAACGGGCTTGTTGATGGCAATTAAGGCTTCCTTTGGTGTTGTCTTTGGCTAAGTGATCATGAGATGCTTCATAGCTCTGGCATCTCTGTTCGTTAAAATTTTTGCTTGCTCAGGAGCAGTAATATTTCGCCATAGTCGAACTTCAATCACTTTTCGGTGATAAATTCCTAATGATTTTGCAATAGCCCGTGCCGAACCATTGTTATACCCTGAACCCATTGAAAATGGGAACTCACTGTATAATGGATTTGTTTAAAGTATGTAACCGGCAGAAGGAGGCGTGGCAGACCCCATAAAGTATACATATGTACATATGTATATATTCTCGATCAGGATGGCAAACTGAATCGATATAGTCTTGTCCGTACGTCCGTATTTATGAACATGTTGATCTCAGAAACTATGAGAGCTAGAGACTTCATTCTTTTTGTGTTAGGTTCGTATATTGCACGAGCGCCACGAGTTTGTTTCAGAAATTCAATAACTTTTATCGTTCCATAGTTACCGATAAAACATTGATCAAGAATCAGTTATAACATTATATCTCGTTCATCTTTAAAGTTAGAGTCTCGAAGTCCTCTGCATATATAGATACTAATTTAATACAGTTTCGATTTTGGATTTCGGTTCTTGGAATTCTTGGCATATTATTCGTTCAAAGTAGGATTCAGGGGATCTCGTAGTCGAGCAGTCTCGACTCTAAAGCTTTCTTACTAGTTTTTCAATATTTTTACTTTTGCGCTATTTGCCTTATTTTATTTGCACTTTTTGCTTAAGCTTTTCATCAGCTCGATTATTGCCAATAGCAGTCTATAGCTGTATATGCATGTAAATATATATGTGTGTATGTATGTGTGCGCGTGTCTGTTGGTGGTTGTGTGTATGTATGTATGTATTCCGTTTGTCGCAGACTGATACGATTAACAGTTCGCTGCAATTATTGTCCATTTTGCCCATTTTGTCATTCTAGATTCAAACGTCGCACTCTGCCTCCGCTGTCTTCTGTCCTCTGTTCTCTGTCTTCTACTTTTCTCCTTCTCCGCCGTCGTCCGTTGTCTCTGTCTGTCACATTGTCATTTGTCAGCTGAGTACCGTTGCATTCAATTTTACGGAAATTGGTTCTCTATATAGTACGCGATATGTCACATAAATATACAAACATACATACATACATACATACATACATACAAACAAAGTTGCATGCATGCATGTCGCTGCCTAGATGCATACATGCATACCCTTATGTATGTACATATGTATGTATGTATGTGTGCGTATTTGCTCGCACGATCGTATCTTAAGTTTTCATTGCTCAAACAAAGAATAATTCGTATTCTAACTGCATCAATTTCCTGAACACTTGGCCAACTCAGCTGATTATAAACGAATAAAAACAAAACACAAATATACGGATGAGCGTAATAAATAACTACATAATACACAGTATATACAGTATGTGTGTGTATGTATGTATGTATTTATGTGTATTAGCTCTTTCAGGTATTAGTCAAGTGCCATAGAGCAATGTGTATACATACAAAGGTAAAGTCTAAGCGCTGAGGTTAACACATTTTTTATAGTGGCAGTACCAAATAATTAGAGGTATCCAATCAATATGCAGTCATACATTCATACATACATACATACATACATACATACATACATATGTATGTATATACAAATGCAAGTGTATTGTGTTTGGCTTATGTAGTGCAAAATTTACAGTACATCTATAAAATATTCGCACAGCAACAACTTTCTTTCTTCAGTCATTCCCCTGCTATCTAAGCTATCTTTTCGTCGGCTTCTTTTTGATTCATTCATTCGTGCTATGTGAAAGAAATGTTCAATCAGATTAGATCAGAGAAGAATGAACTTTTATGAAATGACCATGGCATATGTATATACATGTATGTGTGTACATACATACGTATGCATCTCATTTCAATACTACAATTGAATTGTTCTACGACAATATTAATATATATTTATATATATGTAAACATTTGAAAGCAATTATAGTATATACATATATTAATTATTGTCTACAGAAATATGTGTTATTATTATGTAAAATAAATCAATAAATAAAACAAAACGTAGAATGACAGAAATTTGAAAGTTTTTTAAGTTAAGTTTCGCTTAGTCAACTAACAATTAGTTAACTAACAGATTGCATTTTTTTATATAATACAAAATATAATAATAATAATAAAATAACAATAGTAGTTGTATTATTGTTACTAAAAATGGCATATTAAAAAAAAAAAAATAGATTTGTTTAATTAAGTATTCTAGCTCTAGTAGTTTTTACTCGAGGTGCAAAATTGATTCATTCCCAAAAAGATCTTCTTGATTTTGCTGCTGTACGTAGACTTTATTGTTATACTGTAATGATCGGGCAAGGTATAAACAAGTCTTTCACATACCCTGTACAACACTGACTCACAGATGTGTACATACATACAAGTACACTTATTTCCTCATATAATTAAATTTTGTTTTTTTACTGCAAATAATCAAAATTTCATTATAAAAATTTAGTTTTTTCCTTTATGTTCAATCGTGTCACAGAACTAGTTTCTTGAGTGAATACGCAGTTATGAATCTGCGCGTGTGTGTGTGTAAGCTTAACTGTGTGTGTGTGTGTGTGTGTGTGTGTCCTATAGTCCAACTAATAACTGGAACGTGCCATATTTCATTTATGTGTGTGTGTAGTTGCGTGTGCAAAGCTGATGGAACAGTTTTTTCCTGAATTTTCTTTCGCATATGCAAAGAGCGACAACAACAACGACAACATTCGAGAGCAGCTTTAAGTGACCGTGAAACGTGCAGCAGCAGCAGCAGCTTTGACAAGCTTCACAGAACTCCTTAAAGATTCCAGTTGCAATTTCTGCTACCGCTCCAGCCACGTTCCCCTTGCACCACAGCTCAAGTGGTGCTTGGGCAACATGCAACCAGATTTGCTGCAGTCTTATCATCAACAAGAACAACAACAACTAAGTCTGATGCATGCATTCAGCTCGACGTCGCGTCGCATCGTGGCTGCTGATTATGCTGCTGCCGCTGTCGCACCCACCCGCACGTCCGCGCCACGCCTCACGCCTCACGCCCCAAGCAGCGTTGATAAGTGTTTGCATTTTGCTTTATCTTTTAGCGTACACACACACACGCACACACACACAGTTGCATTGCTGCGTACGTATGCAGAGACATGCCTACGCACACACAGACACATATACATACATGCGTGTATGTATGTATGTATGTATGTATGTTGTCTATATGTACAGTTAGAAGCAGGCAGTGAATCGAGAAGGGCCGCAGAAAATCAGGTAGACAAAGTCTCTATGATAAACACAAAATGTCTCGCTGTGGGTGTGTGTGTGTGTGTGTAAATATTGCATAGTACCAAAAGGCAAGGCGAATAAGAAATGCTGCAATTAAATGAGCACGATTTCGAAATTCAGTATGAAATACGATAAAACAGAATACTCTATATATTTTGTTGCTGTTATATGATAGATACAATTAATTTATGAATGCTTTATGTAGTTCATGCTCTACATAGAAACATGCATAAGATAAATATCGTAAAATATGAATATCGTATATTATGCACAACTCTAGTGGAAGCTCGTGGAGCACAATCTAATACGACATTTACAGGTATGAATATCTTGAGAAATGTATGTCGTAAGAAATGAATACCGTAAAAGATGAATAACGTAACATACAAGTTACTTAAATGATTGATAGTAAGTACATATATCTCTATACTATAGTATAATATGAATAACGTAAAATATGACTATCGTAAAATTCACATATTGTCAAATATGAATATCGTATAGGTTTTGTAAGCTAAAATATTATGCACAACTATATCTATATTTCTAATACGATATTGTATTGATGATTATGAATATCGTAAGAAGTGAACAAGAAGAAGTAAAATAGACCTATAACGTCAACTATGAATATCGTAAAAAATGAATATTGCAAAATATGAATGTCGTAATGTATGAATATCGTAATACATTATAAATATGCATAAAACCATTGTTTGCGCTTGTATTATATCCTAATCAAACACGATACGATAAAAGAGTAGTACGTACTGATAAAGTCTGGCTAATATATTCTTGCATTTCATGTACAAGAACTTTGTTCTATATTGGAAAGTCAATATACCCGCCTTCCACGTCTAGGGTAGCAAGTGCCGAGGCGCAGAATTTCGAAAGTGAAAAGCTTGAACAGCATAGAAAACAAAGTACGCCCTCGCGTTGAGTTTGCTCCCTGTTTCTGTTTTACACCAGCTCACTTCTTCTACTCACACACACACAAACATACATATATTTCGTGCCTGCTAATTAGAGTGTCATACTTTGTGTGTGTGTGACTGCGATTAGAGTTTGGCAGGCAGCCGTGCAGCTGACGTTCGCGTCGTCGCATTGATAATATTGTTAGAGCGCACTTTACTTGCAATTGAGGCATATTTATTGTCTCATGACTCATGCGACAAACAAAGGTCCGTCTATATGCATATATATCTGTTCTTATGTTGTCTCTTTTCAAAGTGCTGCCAAAGAACTTATCTCTGCTGCAGTACATTGAGCTAGGCTAATTCCCTTTAAGTTTCACTCGAAATATTTACAAAAAAAAAAACGATAAAAGAATTCTTTGCAGTAATCAATTACTTCCAAATGGAACAGAAATATTTTTGATAATAAAATATAATTAACAAGTTGTGGAACATTTGTACATACATATGTAAAGAGCTCTAAAAATTAAAATATTTCTATGTGAATGCGAAAGGGAAGTGAGCAGTAAACTTAATGGCAAATGCGAAACTATGGGAAATAGTTTTTTGCATTACTCAATACGAGAAACAATTTTGAATTCGAATTATTATTGAATAAGAAAATTTGAAACAACGAACTAATAATTAGCGAAATTCTAAATAAGATAAGTGTTACAACTAATTAATAATTTATAAATCATTTTAATACTTATTTTATTATTATTAACAATAATGGTTTTATAATTAATAATCAATTTTTATGATTAATAATTAATTTTAATACTTCAAAATTAGTTTTTATGCTTTATAATTAATTTTTAAATATTTACATATTTAATAATTATATAAATATTTACATATTTAATAATATCAATAATTCATTAAATTTTTTAAATGAATATTTAATTTCTATGATTATTAGTTAATTTTACATATTTAATAATTATTTTTTATAAATAATAATTTGTGTTTTAAAAATAATAAATATTTTGTAATTTTGTAATGAATAATAAATTATATTTATCATAAATAATTAATAATTTTTTTTAATAATTAATGAGTGCTTTTCTTATAATTGATGTATTTTTTTTACAGGGTATCGAAACTGTCGTTCATTGAACACGGATTGCTGCACGGCAATATATTTGTTGTTGCTTTTTTTCTTGTTGTTATTCCTGTTTAACAGCGTCATCAAAACTCGACAGCATTTTGCTTGCCATTATTGTTGTAGCTGCTGTTGTTGTTGTTGTTATTGTTGTTGTTGTGGTTGCACAGTGAAGCAAAGTCGAGGAATAATAATTTTAAACCGCCCATTAAACAGCAAGTTTAGCAATGTCAATGGCCACCAGCTGTACTATATTATAATTGCTTAGAAGCACCAGATTAAGTTCAAGTATTTAGCTTAATTTCTAAAAAAAGAAAGATATACAAATAATTATTATGCAGGATTATTATTTATGTAGGAACATAAATATTTATATCAAATTATTGTCTAGGAAACTGTTTAAAACAATATGTACAATTATTTATTTAGCAATTTAAAAAGGGAATAATTGCTTTTTGAATAATTTTACGTATTGTTAGAAACTAAACTGAAATTTTCAGTTGTGCTGAAAAAAACTGTGAATGGAGTAGATATGCCATGCAATAACAAAATATTTCTATAAATTAATGAATAAATATAAGTTACATATTTATCTATTGATCTACTTTTCCATTTTTCATTGGCGTTGCATAGTATTTGCCACACTGTAAGTTCCATTCTAAGTGGGCGATGCATTTAAAACTTGGGCGCATTTATGCCCATTGCCTGACTATATAAGGAAGGGCATATTTGTCTTACTTGAAAGTGACTCCTAAGCTAGCTACAATTTTTTATTGACTACTAGACTAAGCACAGATAGTATAGATGATTTTATAAAGCTCTGTATTTGCAATTATTGCAATTTAGAATTTTGTAGATAAATGAAAGAGTCTTGAACAATTGCATAGACTTAATTGCAGTTGCTTTGCTTAAAGGTTCTATATAATATTTTATAAAGTTTTGCAGCTCATCTGCTTATTATCATTATATTACTTATATTATATTATTATTATGGTAGTTAATAATAATGATAATTAGTATTAACTGTAGTTAAAGCACTTGCTCCAAGCGACTTCGGCTTTCTTCTGCAGGATACTATATATATATATATATATACATACATATGTATATGGAATTAAAATATGCTAGATATATACATAAAGCTACTATAAAGATTATTAATAAATCAATATATATACATTAAGCTATATATATTGTTTACAATCTATTTGAATCTAAAGAATAAGCAAATTTATTGACATGAATCATAAATCAGATATTTTGAGTTCCATTAAACTGCATCCATATAAGCTGCGCGAAATAAGTAAAGGGTAACAATAAATAATAATATATTTTGTTCCATCATTATCCCATACTTACTTACTCTATTGCTCATACGCAAATTGTCTGTTTAGCAGGTCCAGGATTTGAGATATTTTCAGATGCAGTAAATAGATATATGTACATATATGTTTGTTTGTATAATTTCTCAATATAATATAATATCAAATATAATATAGTGTAATTTTCAGATACTTTATAGCTCAGCAAACTTAATCAGTGTATCAAGTGTATCATTCATATTAATATTAGCTTTTTTTTCAACTTCAAACTTTGTGTGATTTATTGTTCACTCTATAATAATTAAACCTTTTTATTTTAACTAATTTTATATATTTTATATTTAGGAAAAAAAAAACGAACTACATAAAAACACAAATATAAATGTTATAGACTGTACATCCCGTCGGGTATTTTGTAGTTGAGCATTCTTTCGCGTCTGCCTGAAAATACTTGAAGAGTACATGTACATATATGCATATGTATGCATATATATATGGGGATGTATAATCTCTACATATGTATGTGCATGCATGTGAAGTATTGTTGTTGCTGATGTTGCTGTGCCTACCCCTATATCGCTCCTAGCTATATTTTTGCTCCCTTTTTTTTTTTTGAATGAGCAAACACTCTGCTTGATTGATTTATGCATGCAAGGAGTTGAGAGTACAACACAAAACACACCTACCTTCGTCCTACCTCCCCTTCCTACGCTGCTTAAGTTCTTTTCTCTCCTTGAACCAGCAGCAGCAGCAGCTGCTGCTGCAGTAAAACCAAATCAAAACGTTGCTTCAACAGATTGGTTGCTTATGGTCTTAGCATCCGATGCAGTGCATCTGTGTAAGTGTGAGCGTATACGTGCTTGCTAACTAACATTTCACTCACTCCTATGGGATAGCTTTTCATATAGCTTATAAACTTAAGCTGATTTGCCAGCTGTTTTCAGATGTTTCGCAATGCAATGAATTGATAAGCAGATTACATACATACATGCATATATGTATGTATATAGAGACGCAAGATTCGTTGAAGTGGTTCACTATTGACCTTCTCTGTATGAATTCGTAGAAATTATGATTAATACGTCATGGCAATCATTTATAATTATTATATAAATAATATTGATGCAGTCAGTTGAGTCATTTATCAATTGTGTACATTGCAAAGTGTTCATATTTTTGTTGTTGATGGCAAAAATAATTTAAAATTACTATGAACAAAGGATATTTTGTATTATCATAATAATCATAATATATAATATAATATATAATGTATTATCATAATAATCATTCGTATTTATTGTTTTTATGCCCTGAACCCATTGAAAGTGGGAATTCAGTGTGTAATGGTTTTGTGAAAATATGTGTAACAGGCAGAAGGAGAAGTCGCAGACCCCACAAATGATATATATTCTTGATCATCGCAAAAAAATAAGTTGATTGAGCCCTGTCCGTCTGTCCGTCCGTACTACAAAGCAGCTAGAGAGCTGAAATTTCACATGAATACTCGTAGTTATGCAGGACGAGTTTATTTTATTTTATTTAATTCTTTTTCGATAACTCACCTCATTTCTAAATTACCGATCAAAAATCGTTTACTTTTTTACGCTTTGAGCTAGAGACTTCGAATTTATATATTTAGCTAGTTATTATGGATACAGATCTTATAATTTTCAGATTTGGATGATATTAATATATTGTGAAAGTATCATGAAGATCGTCCATTTAGAAATGGGGTTATACGCCTTCAAAGTTTAGTCTAACCCATCCCCAAGCTTTACATTTGTAAAGACGAAGAGTATTAGTTTTTTTTTTTTTTTTTTTTTTTTTTTTTTTTTTTTTTTTTTTTTTTGCAGTGTTCCGGGTATCTCGTCTCGAGCCGTCTCGACTAGTGCCTTCTTACTTGTTTTAAATATGATTTCATAAATTACTTAAAACTTGGGCCTAAATAGAATAAAGCGCATCAAGTAATTCATTCGCCTTGCATCTCTTTCATTATCATTACCATTAGAGTCTTCATTATCATTAGAGTCGTCATTATTATGCTGCCGCTTGGGCCCATCAACTGTCGCTAATGCTTTGCTTAATTATTTGACTGGAAGTCGGCTGGTTGCATGCCTCTAATTGGCTATTCAGTTGGCAGGCAGATAACGTCATCGTCTTCGTCTGGCTTGGATGGCAATCCTTTGCTAAGATCCGGACACACAAATGGCCCATTACAGTTGCCTCTGGCCGTGCATTGCGTTAATTTCCATTTATGTACATACTACGTCTCGATGGCATCAGAGCTGAATGGCGAGTTTTCCAGCTCTGCATGCAAAGAAGCTGGAAAACTTGTCGCCTTTAATTAAGAAGTGTCTCAAGTGTCCGCATTCGTGTATGTATGCATGTATGTATGTATATATGTGTGTTTGTGTGTGTGTGTGCGTATGTGTGTAGCATAAACAGCTAACATATTATTTCAATAGAGTCTTTCAATGAGAATTCCACTCCATTCGAATATGGTGTCAGATGATGAAACTTTAGACTTAACTGGATAGAACGGCAGTCGATGGCGAAATGCCCTCACAAACACTTGCTATATCATATCCAATAGATGATATGTGATATTTCATACATAATGTATACATATATATATATGTATATATATATATGTATGACAAATGAACGTTGAAGCTTTAACCCAATTGCTAGAAGCATAATGAACTTTATGTATGTTAAATTTGATTTCGAGATCTTCAAATATGAATAAGTACTTTTTTTGTACCCTGAACCCATTGAAAATGGGTAATCATGCATCCATTGAAAATGGTATGTAACGGGCAAAAGGAGGCGTCGCAGACCCCATAAATTATGTACATATATTCTTGATTAGGATGACGAGAAAAGTTGATATAGCCATGTCCGTCTGTCCGTATGTTTGGTTCGTATATTGCACGCGCAATACGGGTTTGTTTCAGAAATTCGATAACATTAACATTTATCGACAATCAGTTATAAAATTATATCTCACTCATCTTTAGAGTTAGAGTGTCCAAGTCTTCTGCATATATATACATAGATACTAATTTAATACAATTTCGGTTTTTGTCAGATTTCCAGGTTTCCAGTCCCCAATTCTCACCCACACTCCCAAATGTGTAAAAAAATGTATTTCAAATACATATACAAATGTCATGAACATAACCTGAAAGTTTAATTCCGATTGTCCGTCTACAAACAGACTTATTAATCAAAAAAGTTCTCGCAGTAAAACCCACGTGGCAAAGCAAACGAGACAGCGAGACAGCAATACACCTGCAGGGCGTACACATATACTTAGGTGTGTATATCAACGTGTGGCTTCTTGTAATAATATTCGTTCGAAGAAGGGTTCGTACTTGTTTTATCTTTGATTTCTGATATTGTATATGGCAAGGAAGCATGTGGGGGGATAACCTTGATTTGACCTATCTATTAACAACTTACTATCTACTTTTTGACTACTTACTGATGACGTTAACTATTGAAATTTTTGGTTATTGTTACTTTGAAGATAACAGATTATTTTATAATACTGCATCAAATTTGTTTGTTTTTATTAATATTTGACAACATTACAGCTCGTTTAATGCAAATGCACGGAGAGTACGGTGACTTTAGTGGCACACTGTATATACATTCGCAAAGTGAAGTATGAGCATGTTTAGTGCTAAGTCTGTACGTCCGTCCGTTCATTCGCTTGGTACGCTCAAGCATCCGGCCGTACATCCGATCGTCCGGACGTCTGTGCCTTTCTTTGTTTGTATGAAAGCAAAGCATTTATCCGTTATTGAGTTATAATTGACCATCCATACAAGATAGGAAAGAGCTAAGACATTTTGGATACATTCAATAGGCCCGCAGCAAAACAAAAGAATCGAAATCTTTCACAGTCTTGAAGTTAGAAGTACAATACTAAATTAGCTTGTATCCTCTCTTAAGATATTTTTGATAATATACTAAATATACGTATATCCACGTCCATTAGGGGTGTGACAACCTAAAGAGATCCACATATATTCAGCTTGACCAGAGCGAAATCAAACACAGGGTGATGCTGGCACTTAATATAGAGCTCAACATCTTAGTGATAAGAATGAAATATTATAAGAATCATATATTATATGATTATATAATTATACATATTAATTATATAATATTAATAATACGAATTTGAAACCTTTCGAATTAATACATATGTATGTACAGTCGATGATGTTTAGCTTTGATTAGGTTCAGTATTTAATATGTTATACTAGGATAGTAACGTTCTCTGATTGATTTACGGCGGCCTTCCGTAGTGGAGGTCCTGGGGTCCATTGAGCTCTATGATCATTTGCCCCTGAGCTTGACAGATAAGTTCTATAGCTTCTAAAAGTCTGTTCATAGCTTTTAGATTACTGAATTTATTACAATTTGATTGGCCTATAATCTTGGGGCATTTGTTTCTCTATGTTGACTACTTTTTTAGTTAATTATTGAACAGTTAATAAAGTCTTAATTTGCTTACAGTTGGTGGTGGCTTCCGTTTCCGGTGGTGTGATGACAACAACAACAACAAGAATATGGCTCAAGGTCATCACATATAAATGAAATATATATATGTGCATATGAATAAAATATATTTATGTTGAGTATGTCTTTGCTCTCTCTAAGTTTAGTATTTTCGTGATAAAAACAAGAACTAATGCTTGCCACATTCGAGATATATATTTATATATATATATATATATATATATATATATATATATATATATATAAATATTTTATAAATTCGATAAGGCACATTTTTATAAATCCACAAGAGGTTTAGAATGGTTTAACATTTTTTTTTTTTTTGGGAAATCAGTTCATTAGCAAACGCAGAGTGTGGTGCTACTGAAAAATGGACATTGTGAAGCGTGAAATCTGTTTGTGAATAGAGTTCGATGGGCTCATCACCTACGAACAAACCAGCACAAGAGTAACGCGTTTAAGCCGTTGGATGAGTGTGTAAAGCAGTCTTCGGGTGGCTTTCAAAACCGCGTTTGCACGTATCGTTCTGAGAGTGCTAATAAGTCTCTCAACCAGGAAACGTTTCAATTGCCTGAGGATTTTCTCTCTGAAGCAGGAGATTCATTGCTAAAAATTTTAGAGAGATGTCTGGAGATTCATACAACATGCAAAATAAACTTTGAGCTGTTCGGGGAGTACATGAGAACGAAGTGATAATGACTGGATCGCACCAAACATCAATGGTGGTGATTACAATGTGGAGTGATTTAGAGCAAGTCTATGCAGAGCAGACAATGATGATAAGGTTGAACTCTAACAAGAATTCTCCAAATCACGATGAACCTCAACAAATACTCTCCGTTAAAAGGCTCAAGCTTTATCTAACTTCCGAAGAGTCTTGAGTTGAAAATAAATGAAATGAAATGAAATGAAATAGATGTGCTTCAAGTGGACTGTGATATCTGCTCTGAAGCTTACTAGTTGCAACATACTATGATTCAAATATACGACTCGTTGAGCCTCAATTTCACCTATCTGGAATTTCCACTCAAAGTGCGGGACATAAACAAATTTGGATTGAGTGTAAACGTATTTGGTTATGATTCAGAAGAGAACGTGGTGCTTGTACCCCTTCACCTAACTTCGAAGACAAAGAAAATATACATTAATCTATTGCTGTTGGAGGGGTAAACACTTGACATTATGTTTGGATTAAGACCCTAGATGGATGAAGATAGAATACATTATTTTTTACATTCAACAGGCTTTAAGAGCTATCTTAATAAGTGAGAATGTGCATGAACATGTTCCCATAGCCTAGGCCTATTACAGGAATCATCTAAGTGGCATAAAGCTCCTCGCAATGAGTATGAAAGAAGAGAAAATATTTCAAAATGCAGTTAATTGTCATATATGCAATAAACCTTTATTAGCTGATAGAGTTAGAGATAATTGTCATTTAAAAGGTTCGTTTAGAAAAGCAGCACACCAAGCATGCAATCTTTCATATATTGTCCTCACTTCCATTCCAATTTTCTTTCATAACTTCTCACGATATGATGCGCACTTGTTTGTGCGAGAGTTATCTAAAATTCCAAAGTTTTCTCCACTAAATAAGGAGCTTAACATATCTCTCTCGAAAAACAAAAATGGAATTGAATTTCTAGATTCGTTTCGCTTTACGCCTGCAAGTCTAGATACTCCAAGTTCAAACTTAGAAATGTAAGATCTGTTAAGTACTAAACGTTTCTTCCCTAATGATGAGCGTCATTCTCATTTCCATATGAATATTTAAGCTCATTTGACGGCCTGCATGAGAACTTATCGCCGCCAAGAGAAATGTTTTTCAATAGACTCTCGAATAGTGAGTGCTCAGATGAAGATTATCAGCATGCGCAAAGTGTTTGGGAAGTCTTTCGCTGTCAAACACTTAAAGGCCATATGGAATTATATTTGAAGACCGTTATTACTGACAGATGCTTTTGAAGATTTTCGCTCAATATGTATATTACACAGCTTCAGGTTTATCATGGGATGCTATGCTAAAGTCGACAGAAATACAACTGGAATTATTCACAGACATTGATATGTATTTTTTACATTAATTAATTTAACATCTGTAGCGTATTCATTATCAATCATGTTGGTTTGTTCGACTTCACCATTCGCCAGAATCCGTTCAGTTTGATACTCATGATATTCATAACATTCAATAGTTAAGTCAACTTAAAATGATTTGCTGCTATCAATTATTCCAGATATATTACGTTCTTTCGCTATAGGTTCCTTCCTGATCCGCAATGAAATGCGATTGACTTGATTTCTTTTTTGCGACGTTTTCTATTTCAAAAGAAAAATCACCATTATCATTATTATATGTACCATATGCCTTATAAAGATATTTCTTCGAGCTAATTCACTTAAATTGAGTTTTTTTTTTTTTCATACTCATATTGTTGAGAGCTATTATCATGTTGTGATTTTCCAATTCAGTTGTACCAAATTTTACTTTACGTTAAATTTCAGCTCTTGATATAAGTGAAAACTATGGAAATAGTGTTCGTCATATTAAATCTTCTTCTTTTATTTCTTTTTATACCCTGAACCCATTGAAAATGGGAATTCAGGGTATAATGGTTTTGTGAAATGTATGTAACAGGCAGAAGGAGACGTCGCAGACCCTATAAAGTATATATATTCTTGATCAGCATAAAAAAATAAGTTGATTGAGCCCTGTCCGTCTGTCCGTCCGTCCGTCCGTCCGTCCGTCCGTCCGTCTGTCCGTCCGTCCGTCCGTCCGTATGAACGTCGAGATTTCGGAAACTACAAAAGCTAGAGAGCTGAAATTTCACATGAACACTCGTGTGTTACCTACGCAATACGAGTTTATTTTGTTTTTTCGATAACTCGTCCCATTTCCAAATTATCGATAAAAAATCGAAAATTCGTTTCAATTTTTTAGGTTTTTGGGTATAACTACTACACCGTTTTAGCTAGGGACTTCAACTTTATATATTTAGTTAGATATTATGGATACGCAGATTTTGTAGTTCAGATTTTAAATGCCACGCCCCCTTCGCCCACAATTTAGAAAAAACGCATTTCAAATACTAGAGACTTGCAATTTGGCACATAGATAGATATATATACCCTTATTCTACTCTGAAAAATAAAGATCGTCCATCTAGAAATGGAGTTATAAGCGTCCAAAGTTCAGCCCAACCCACCCCCAAGCCACAGCAGCAACTGCGCAGTTAGCAGAGCGCGCGCCTCCAAGTGCGTAAAGAAGAAGAGTATCACTTTTTTTGCAGGGTTCAGGGTATCTCGTAGTCGAGCCGTCTCGACTAGAGCCTTCTTACTTGTTTGGTTTTTATTGACAAGTTTTTCTAGAGGAGCTGTTATTGGTTTTAGAGATTCTTCTAATTGTAGGTCTGTTTCAGCTTTTCCTAACTTAATACGCTGAAATTTTCTCTTCAAAATTATACTAGTTTTCGCTAGATCACTTAATATATTCTCATTCTCATAAGAATTATATGAGGATTTAATCAGTTATTTCTGCTAATATCAGGCTTCGTGACTCAATGAATACTGAAAGTGATAGATACATATGTGATGGTTTTATAAATAAGAAAACAAGAAAATATTTTTTATTTTGTTCATTTATTTCTTCATTTTTTAAATGTAAATTTTATTGAGTATTTGGAGAACTTCTTAATGTTATTTGTACAACTGGGGTGTTGGAACCTGGATAATTTTTTTTTTTTACAATATTAAATTGCTGAGTATTTAAACTTTCAATTGTTGCATCATCAATAGTATTATATGATTAATTTGGTAAAAACAAAATATATTCATCTAACTCCAAAGCTAGTGATGGACCATACTGTGTTTTAGCACGCCATGCCCTAATTACACCCATCTCAACATTGAGAGGCATTCTCGTCTTCTTGAGTAAAGGTTTCTCACGCCTAAAATAAAAATTTTGTAAGGCTTTGTGATTATTGAGGCTGACATTAGGCTGCCGCTGCTGCTGCTGGTCTCTTTCAGCGACTTCAGGTATCTGCAACTACTGTTGCGGATAATTTTCAATCATCAAGATGTTTGCTGAAGTCTGCTGCTGCTGCTGCTGCACCATGATAAGCTGCGGCTGCTGCTGTTGATGTGAGTGGTCCTGATCCTGCTGTTGCGAATAGCCCCCAACTAGCAATGGCTGGACCAAGTACTCTAGATTCCGATTTTGATTGAGCTGCCTCTTCCGTTGCAGCTTGAAGAAGTAGCTGGAGCGTCCATTTTATTTATCCCTTAACACATTGAAAATGGGAAATCAGGGTATGATAGCTTAGTTAAAAGTATGTAACAGGAAGAAGAAGGCGTGCCAGACCCCATAAAGCCCATATATTCTTGATCAGGGTGACGAACTGAGTCGATATAGCCATGTCCGTCTGTCCGTCCGTATGTATGAAGAATATAAGAGCTAGAGAGTTCATTCTTTCTGTGTTAGATTCGTATATTATACGCGCAGTACGAGAAATTCGATAACTCGTATATTTCCAGAGTTATCGATAAAAAATAAAATCTAGCTTAATAACCCAATTCACACTCGCACTCCCAAATGTGTAAAAAATGTATTTCAAATACTAGAGACATACAGTTTGGTTTGGCATATGGAAATGAATGTCATAATCGGAATTAGAAACCAGCACCCTTATCTAAACCGGATGATCGCAGAACATATATTTCTCTACTACTGAAATCAAATCAACGAAAACTTTTCAATCAATTGGCATCTGGGGACGATTTATCGCTTCGTAGTTACTTAAATTAAAAATGACAGATATTTTGCTGCTGCTGCTGCTGTTGTAGTTGTTGTTGTTGCTTTTCGTTTTTGTCGCCGCAGCTACTTCATCAACCCACAGCGATACCTCGACAGACGGCCCCCAGGCAGTGGTGCCGTCAATGACGCGTGCTGATGGCATTTATTCGTACGTTTTCAGTGCTAAATGTTGGCTCCACTTACTGGCGCAGGGTGTAAATTGAGGACAGCCAAAGGGGGGGAAGAAAAAAAGGCGAAAAGAAAACAGAAGCGAAACGCGAAGCAACAGAAATTATGCATGAAAACAGAGGCACAAAATGCGCCAGCAAACATGCATGCACACATGCAAGCTTATACATGGGCATGTGTGCATGTGCAAGCAGCAAACATGCCCAAACAACACATTGGCATGATTGCAGCTATAGATATGGCTACACATACAAATACAAATGCCGAGGGTAGTTGTGCTGATGTGTGTGTGTGTGTGTGTGTGTGTGTGTGTGTGTGTGTGTGTGTGTGTGTGTGTAATTGCAATTGCAATGCAAATGCAGTCGAAAATGGAAAACGCAACAATGGAAATGTTTACCACACGTATCGCGCCTCTATATGCATTCATATCACTAACCAGGGCCCGCATAACTTCCAACAACAACAACAGCAACAACAACAACAACAACAACGAGATCAACCTATAATCAAAGAGCAGAGTCAGGGACTCGGCGCATTGCAATCAATTGGTCAGTCTCTCCGTCAATTGTTATACCCTGTGACCATCAAATATACCAATGGGGTATGCCCACTCCACGTGGCAAGTGTTCATGCATAGTATACATCAGCATGAATGCATTCAAATGGGCAATTGAATCATTCATTCTGAAAGTTCAGCTCAAAGTCGTACAGCATTGTATATTGACAGTTGTTGTACTCATTCGACTTCATACTGTACAGTACCTAAAGAGTACAGTAACAATAGTGTACAGTTTTCTTTTATTGGTGTACCCATAATATACAATGTGTCAAAAAGAAAAAAATTTGTACTCATTTACAAATGGTACAATTATTAATGTACTCTCTCTAGGTGGGTACAGTAAAAGTGTTGTTCAAGGGTACCATTCTTATTGTACTCTCTCTAAGTGAGTACAGTAAAAGTTTTGTACACGATTTTACTTTTTACTTGAATATACTGTACGGTACAGAATGAGTACAGTAGAGAGTACATTACTGGAAATGAATGCACTCTTGCATACCTCTAATTGCATAGCTCTACTGTATGTACATAGATATCATTTCGTAAATCTCTCTGTTAAGTCTTACTGAGAACTAGAGTCAATATGTATTATGGTGCGTGTAGAGTATATTGTCGATTTATCAGGCATCCTGAAAAAAAATTTCTATAAGCAGTTTATTAGGCTTAAGGAAATCTCTAAATCTAAGCACTAACTGTAAAAGAAGTTTATCTCATCTAAAGTTAGCAAATTTTATTATATTTCATTCAAATAATATCAAGTCAAATATTCATACAATGTCTTTTGATCTATGTATCTATCTATCTATCTATCTATCTATCTATCTATCTATCTATCTATCTATCTATCTCTGTTTATCTATCAATTTATGCACAGTTGTGTTCATGATAATAATACCACTTTAAGTTAAAGTTAAGATAAGCTCTTCTTCAAAAAAATTTGGAATAGAATGCATTGAAAATATTCATGAGAAATTGTTAGTCTTTATAGTCGTTGGAAACTGCCTTTCAATTTTGTTATTTTAACCCAGCTATATATACTTATTAATACATATTAGTTTGTCTCTCTAGCAGATTCTTAGAAACAATTAAATATTGATCATATCATATGCAATCTATATCATCTATATCATACCAGTAGATATTAAAGTCTAAATCAATGAAATTTTTACAATATTTCAACATTCGATGTACCTAAATATGTATTATAAATTCAGAATATTACATATACATTACATTCTCATATAACTCGCTTTAATAACTAATAAAAATTCTAGTAAATTTTCAAGGAAGTCTCCAGGGTAACTTTCCATCAAGCACAGATACGATATGATATTTCACTCTGTTCGCTTGCATAAAATCATCTAGTGGGCCTATACATACATATATACATATGGGTCTACATACATGTGTGCAAATACAAACATATGCATTCAGTATATGCAATCATAAGTGTGAATGTTGTGCGAATATATGCATATACAGACATATATATGTATACCTCATATATATAACACGCATCTAGCTTATGAATCTGAGGCTGAGCGCATTATGGGTAAACAAGTGCGAGCGATGACCGCTCAAGTTCAATGCAATGCGGAGACATCTAGCTATTCGCATGCCTTCCCAATTGGTTGGCACACAATTTGATATTACGCAAATATGATACATATATGATAATAATATAAGCATTGTGCTTGGATTCTAGCAGAAAATACCCATGGAATGTCTATTTGGAAGAGTTTCGTTTATTTTATCGTGACAACAAATTATTGGATTACAATAGAGAAAAACACTTTCTATATCATATGAAATGCCAAGAATACTTCAGTCATAAACAACTTGTGGAAATATTTTTTGTTTACAATGGAAATATTCCAAATGTTCTAAACATGAACCTTTCAGTGGATGATATTACAAAAGGGGCATACGACTACGACTGTAGTAAACCTTTCCGGCAAATAGAGCTATTTACTGATAAGCCACTAGAGCAGTATAAATATACATATATGCGAGATATTTGAGGTCTAGCGTATCTAGGAGATGTGAGCAGGAAGCCAATTGCTAAAAAAAACTATTACTGATGTCGTTAAGTTGCGGAAAATATCAAAAGGTTTTTTTTTTTTTTTTTTGCTTATGGATTTTTAATTTAATTTGCATATGGAAACTATTTTCTAGTTCCCTGTTTCTATGACTTGTAGAGTATTGGATGATAAGATGAAGAAACTATTAATCAACTTTATATACATATATGTATATATACTATATGTACATGTATACTATTAATCAACATTATGAAACATTGAGTGTAATGGGTAGAATGCCCACTTGGTTCTGATTATTATATTTTCGATCAAGGGGGCGTTATCATAAACTTTTGTAAATGCATATAGTTAGCTCATTTGAACTTTTCGGTGATAAACTTTAGACTTACGCTTGAAACTTAAGAAATTCGAACTCAAGACATACAGTCAGAAATACTCCCATAGGAATTAGCCGATACAAACTTTTCGCTCTGTTAATGCGTATAAAAATTTACAATTAATGAAATCAAACCATTTTATTCACTAAATTGCAACAAAGTAGTTTAATCGACAATTGAATTTGTTAGCTTGGGAGAGTTGATTGTGAGGGGAAATGTGCTCACTGCTTTGTAAAATCTTTGTTAACGTTAATCAATCAAAATAAATATTCATTACAATTTTTTAAATTTTAAAAATTTTAAAAATTTTAAGAAAAACAAAAACACGCTGATATACGCTTGTACGCCTGTATGTGTGTATCCATATTTTCGGCGTCTCGTTGTCTCGCTTGCTCTGCCACGTGGGTTTTGCTGCGAGAACTGATTTGATTCATAATTCAGTTTCTAGACGGACAATCGTAATCAAACTTTCAGATTATGATCTTGACATTCATATCCATATGCCAAACCAAACTGTATGTCTCTAGTATTTGAAATACATTTTTTACACATTTGGGAGTGTGGGGGATATTCGAATTTCTCGTACTGCGCGTATAATATACGAATCTTTTCTGTATTAGATTCGTATATTACTCTCCAGCTCTTATATTCTTCATACATACGGACGGACAGACGGACATGGCTATATCGACTCAGTTCGTCACCCTGATCAAGAATATATATTCAATGGGCTCAGGGTATAAAAATGAACCCACCTAACTTTGTACCTTCGGAAATCGACGGAATTTTAATAAATTCAAAAGTTTTCACAAGTTTTTAAGTATATATTTCTTAAAATAATATTTAATGTTGCATATTGTAGTATATTAATAATACAATAAAAATAACTGTTATTTAATAAGTTAAATAATTTTAATATATAATTTTTATAATAAAGAAGTTTAACTAAATTTAAAAAATTCTGTTATAATAAAAAAAAAATTGTATAAATTAAAATCTTTTAAATAATCAGTATTTGCGAATTATAAACACTTTCTAATACAATAAAAAGTATTTAAAAATTATTAAGCCGCATAAATAATTAAATATTAACAATTTATAGGCTTATATGATTTTTTTTTTTTTAACTAATACATTTTGATTATTATGTTTTTTTAGGCATTCTCTGTTGTCTCAAGTCTATGTACTATTAATGTTTGCTTCACAGATTGTCGTCCAACTGTATAAGGATATGATGCTCAAAGCGAGATAAAATTGAATTGATGAATTGATTCAGCTATCCAAGGATACACTTTCTTCTAGTTGAAGTACTGCATCTTCTTCTTCCCCAACCTTTTTCATGTTACTTTTCATCTAACATTACTCATACATTCATCAGCTTATTGCTAATTATTTGTTGTCTTTCGTTTTTGGGGCTGCGGCATACATTTGCCTAAGTCAAACGATACACGTGGACGATATACGCAATTGCCCATATATGTACATATGCACATATGTACATACATATGTACATATGTACGTCTAGCTAAACATCTCTTTGGTAAGAGTGGAGCGAGTGAGCGCTGCGCTTGGCATTTACCGGAGTTACTTCAACCCATACGCTGGGGCCCAACCCTTGCGAGGGTCACATGGCGTATGAGTAACAAGGCCCTGCCAAACAAAACCTCACAAATGCAGTGCAAATTGCAACAACCGCAACAACAACAACAACAACAACAACAACAGCAATAGCAGCAACAGCAACAAACAAGTGCAAAGTCACGTCAAGTGCTTCAACTGCTGCCATTCCATGGAATTTTAATTAAACAAGTAAGAAGGCTCTAGTCGAGACGGCTCGACTACGACATACCCTGAACCCTGTAAAGAAAATGATAATCTTCTTCTTTACGCACTTATAAGCGCGCGCTCTGCTAACTGCGCAGTTGCTGCCGTGGCTTGGGGGTGGGTTGGGCTGAACTTTGGACGCTTATAACTCCATTTCTAGATGGACGATCTTCGTAAAATTTTCAGAGTAGATTAAGGATATATAAATCTTTCTTTGTGCCAAATTGCAAGTCTCTAGTATTTGAAATGCGTTTTTTCCAAATTGTGGGCGAAGGGGGCGTGGCATCCAAAATCTGAAAACTACAAAGTCTGTGTATCCATAATATCTATCTAAATATATAAAGTTAAAGTCTCTAGGTGAAACGGTGTAGTAGTTATACACAGAAAACCTAAAAAATGTAAACGAATTTTCGATTTTTTATCGATAATTTGGAAATGGGATGAGTTATCGAAAAAACAAAATAAACTCGTATTGCGTAGGTAACATACGAGTGTTCATGTGAAATTTCAGCTCTCTAGCTTTTGTAGTTTCCGAAATCTCGACGTTCATACGGACGGACGGACGGACAGACGGACGGACGGACAGACGGACAGACGGACAGACGGACAGACGGACAGACGGACAGACGGACGGACAGACGGACAGGGCTAGATCAACTTATTTTTCGATGCTGATCAAGAATATATATACTTTATGGGGTCTGCGACGTCTCCTTCTGCCTGTTACATACATTTTCACAAAACCATTATACCCTGAATTCCCATTTTCAATGGGTTCAGGGTATAAAAACTTAAACAGCTAACGAAAAGCAAGAAGAGTCTGGCACCGTCGCAAATGTTGCCCGACTAGCAGATACCCTGAGCGCAGCGCAGATCAGTTTTATGTATATCTATTGTTAAATAAATACTACTGAAATTAAATTAATTATTTACTTATTTCTTTAATTTATTAATTTAATTTCATTTGCTTTATTTCTTTTATTTACTTTATAGAATAGAATGGAATAGAAAAGTAAAGAAAAACTGATATATTTTTCATATTATATATGATATATATATATATATATAAATTAATATTTGAGATTTCAATCTTCAAGAATATGATATTTTTTAAATCATTTTAATAAAAATTAGTATATTTTTATTTTAACAAATTTTTCTTTTCGACCAGATTACAAAATAAGTTCTCTTTTAGCTTTTCTGATTCTGCTTACGACTGTTTTTTATAAATATGTTATGAATATGTTATTAGCCATCCCTCTAGCCTCTCTATTCCCTCTGCAACATATTTATTCCTCAACAATTCCAATTATACCCTAAGCTAAAATCTTTTATTAGGCTTAGGGTATAACCACCATGAAATGTGTGTGCAAGCAACCAAAGATTAAATACTCTTGCTTAAATTGTAATTTAAAAGCAAAAATATTTTACTTAATTGACAGATTGACCGACTGATTGATTAATCGATGAATGCACATTGAACCACACAAGAGAAATTCTATCTGTAATTCTAAGCAAATTTGTAAATAAATATTGTTTGGACTCTTATTATTATATAATTCTTATCAGGCTTATTTTGAGGACTGTTTTACCCGTTCAATAAGTGACAAGTAAGTACATTGGTTTTATGAATATGCACACAGAAAATTCATTTAAAATTCTGTGATATTTTATTTAATTTAAAGTTTATTTGAATGTAGGATTTGAAAAGAGTTGGATTTATCAAGCTGCTATAAGCAGATGGCATAGTTTATAAGTCTCTCTATATAGGTATATATGTACTAATCTAATACAGATTTATAAGCTTTATAAGTCCCTCTATATGAAGATGATGTAGGTATATAGTTATCTAGAGCTTTCTATATATGAAGGAATTGCGTCATTCAGTGATTCCTCTTTGCTGACTAGCTCTAAGCTCTATAAGCGTGGAAGATGTAGTCAATATCGTAAGTTTACAATCTGCCATGCTCGAAATGCTCATGAATATATAAAATTAATATATATTTTTACCCCCGGGAATTGTATAAGCTAAACACACTTCTTTGAACGTAATATCCTTTAAGAAATAAATAAAAAGGTGATAATTTCATTTGGACTAGAAAGCTTTTTCATAAGGATATATACTAAGTAAGCTTTGATGCAATCATATTCATCTTGCTGAATGGAATTGTGTTAACCAAAGTGCAGTTGTCTGAGGGTAACATGAAAAGGCGCCAGCAGCACGCAGCCAGCCAGGTGAGAGCTGACTACATGTGGGAGGCAGGCAGGTGAGGTGAGGTGGGCATAGCTGCATAACGTGGAAATGTGAATGGAAATGTGAGACAGAGTGCATTAAATAAAACAAAAAATGCGAACAAATGGCATCGAGAGGTGTCCGATGATAATGACTGAGCATTAGATTGGAATTGGTTCGAGTCAAAGTTATTCAATAACATTTTAGACATATAAATAAGAGCTGGCAGATATAGTCGGAATATGCGCTTAGTTGCTATGGGACAAGCTCAATGATTCCCTGTAAACAGCGTTGTAATGACGCACATCCTATTTAGACGTAGCTCGAGCTGTCCTTTACCACATCCTGATTTCTTCATATACACACACACAGATATAAGCAAACATTCACACACTCATACACCCACACTCATACACCCACTCACACACACACATCACAGACACGCACGTTGCAAACTGCGCAATTTATTTTTGTGGCTGCCTCTGTTCCTGCTTTTGCTTCTGATTCTTCTCCACTCATCCCCCTCCTTTAGCCACTTCCTTTGGTCCCCTTATGGGAAATGGGAAAATGCGTTATTGAATAACTCTGGTGTTTACTGTTCGATATTTACGAGAAATTCAATAATATAAAATGGAATGTGAATAAATACCAAGTCAAAAGCCAAAAGGCTGAATCTTTAATAATGAATGCCTCTATCAATGTACTGGAAATAACTGTTTGTAAACAGGTACAAATTTCACAATCGGCCACTTCCGGCTGCATAATACTCGTTTCCACTCCAAAACTTTCCTAGATTTTATAGTACTTTTATAGGACTCTTCCAAAATGTTGTACCAAATAGATTTTTTCTCATCTGCCTCTTCCCAAGGGGCATTTGTATATAGTATATACAATTATTATGAAATTTATACGATTCGAGCTCTACCATCCGAATTATTCTTTATCATAACTTATTTATATGTATGTAGTTAGAACCGTTTTATCACGCCTCCAAAAGTCGTAGATATATCCGCTTTGTCTATTTGATATTGAGTTCTCAACAAGTATCATTCCATATTTCAGGTCAGGTATAGTATTTTCCGTATTGCCACGCTACAAGTGTGAATATCTGAAAAATCTTTAAACATTATCCGAAGCAAGTATCCACGAACTGATGCTCCAAATTTCAGGTCTCTAGCTACGCTTGAAATGGCGAAACGGTTTACGTTTGTGCTGAGGGACGGACAAATAGACGAACGGACGGGCTGGCGCATGGACGGACAGCAAGACAGACATTGCACAAATTCAATATACTCTTTCATGTCCTGAATGAGTGCAATGATCATGGGAAAACATAATAAATCTATTACGTCTCCATAAGAAAGTCTCTATACATCCATAACTCAAATGTATTACCTTATCACAGCTGATAGCTTATTCTACTAAATTCTCCCGTTATTATTATATTATTATTATTATTTATTTGATAAAAATATTATCTAAGATCGTAAAATTGCCAACTTCTTAAGATTTATATTCATCATATCTACCGACTATACCCTGCTCTTCTATATACATATTCTATAATAGATATTGACATTTATTGATTTTGCGCTCACAGCTGAAAGCTGAAAGTCCTTATAGACCAACAGTTGGAATAGAATGCTTTATATGCTTGGACAGGTGGGCACTTAGCTCATTATAGTCTCGCATTCAATAGTTATTTGTAGAATTCCGAAGTAGATGCCTTGCACAAATTGCACTGCAATTGCAGTGCAACGCATAAACAATTCTAAGAGGGTGGATGGACGGTCGACTTGCAGTTCCGGCAGTTATGGGCGCTGTTAGTGTCAACGACAGCTTCAGCTCGGGCTTGTCCGTGTCCAAGCTCGGGTCCGGCCCGGTTTCGTGTCCCTGTACGAGTCCAGGTGCCTGGACATTTTTATAAATAGTTAAGCGCACGCGAGTGGAGCGCGAACCTGGAGCGAAAGTAGCGAAAGCAAATCCCCAGGACGAATGCAGCCAAACGAAGTGGCTCAGTGTGTGTGTGTGTGTGTGTGTATGTGCGCGTGTGTGGGTGTAGGTGAGCGCAGCGCTGTCGGCGTCGTTGCTTGCGTCATCTCTGCCTAGACGTCGCGCCGTTGACAATTTGCTGCTTTCATTGCACAATTTAACAGTTGTTGTTGTGGTTGTTGTTGTTGTTGTTGCTGCTGTGCTGTTATTGCTATTACACACACTCACCCTCTCTCTGTCATCACTTTACTCTCGCTCTCTGTCTATCAATCTATCTCTCTGTTAATAGCTTGCTAGCTCGCTCGCTCGTTCGCTTGTAGAGCGCATGTTGCGGCAACAAATTGTTGCACAGTCAGCAACGACGCCAACGCAGGCGCTGGCTTTGACGCTGACGTCGACGGCGATGCTGGCGCTGATGTTGACGTTTTGCTGTTTTCATTCACACTTTCATATCGTGGCAAATACGTGGCGTTCTCTCTCACTCTCACTCTCTCTCTCTGGGCTCACTTCCTATCTCTCTTATTTTCCCCCCTCTCTATTTCCCTCCCTCTATCTATATATATCTCTCTCTCTTTCACATCTACTCCACATCTTTGCCGCGTTGTTCATTCGGCTCCCTCTTTTGCGTACGCACGTTGCACATTGTTGTTATTGTTGGTAATTCAGTTCTGTTTATTTTACAGTTCTTTTATTTTGTTTCATTGTTGTTTATTTCATTATTTTTTTTTTTTTCATTTCTTCTGGCTCTCTCACTTGTCGCACGCCCCACCACCGCATGTCACATCAATGTCATTACAGTTTCGTCAGCGACATTCGCTTCAGTTCTTTCCATTCGTCCTGCCCTGTCCTGTCCTGGCCGGCAGCCATGACTTGCACTCTGCGCACCTGCGCCGTGTTTTTGCGACGCATTTTCTTAGCTGCTGCTTCACACTGTCTTTCGCCAGTCGAAAAGCGCTCTCAAATCCACTTCGCTCGCTCTTGACAGCAGAGCACGTTTGTTTTTGTTTTCGTACCATGCTCCTTACTCACCCGGTTTTTCGACAGGGTCGCTCGCTCGCTCGCTCTCTCTCTCTCTCTCTCTCGCTCTGTCGATTTCTGCTTCTGCTGCTGTTGCTGTTGCTCTGGCTCTCCCTGCCCAACATCCCCCACTCACGTTCTTTGAGTGTCAACAATAAACCGTTTCCTCTCGCCTTCTTCTAGCGGTTTATGTTTAGCTTTGTTGTTGTTTGCCTCACAATAAACTTCACTCGGGCTTCTCCATATACACATACATACGTACATTCATATACATGTACATAAAGCGCTCTCAGCAACGCTGCATCGGACGTCGCGTCGCTGTTGCTGTTGCTGTTGCTTCTCCTGCTGTTGCTGCTGGTGCTCCTTCTGCTGCTGCTGCTGCTGCTGCTGCTGCTACTGCTTTTGCTGCTTTCTGCAGGCCGCGTTCTAAGCTTTGACGCTTGATATTTGACAATTGCGCATTGCCTTTGCTGTTGTTTACAATTTTGCTTTTGCTTCTGCTTTTGCTTAAACTTTTGGGCTTGCTTTTCCTTTTGCTTTTGCTTGCCTTTGCTTGCTTTTGCTTCCGCTTGTGTTCCTGAGTTTCTCGTCGACACTGAACTTTTATCAATTTGCCAAAAATTTGTCTCGCATCTATGGCTTCATTTCTGCATGACAGTATTCGATAAAGAACACAGAGCACAGATTTCATGTATATATAAGCCAAACACATACTAACTTAATCGATATACTATGATGCATGTATGTACGTACTTATGTAATATGTATGAGGAGCTTATATATGGTGATCCAGCAAAGATTCCATCATTCTACAGTGATTCTCAATCCTTTATCCTTTTTATCTGTCTTTATTTCTTATTCGATTTTCACAGATATTACTAATATTTTCGATCCTCATATACATTTTTACTTGTACATTAACTCATTGTTTATATAAATAATAACTTCTACTCAATAAATGTAGTCAAATGTGAAAATATAAGACCTTCATCAATTGTCGTCATAACTGCCTTTGGATCATTCTTAAGGATAATGTATAAAGAGGCTTACAAATACGTTGGTGTTAACTTGGATAGAAACCTCACCTTTAGTAGACATGTAGACGCCTTCATCCTCAAGATCAAGGTGATGCACAGTCAGCACAGCGTAAAGTCCAGTCAATTCAATTCCGGCGTGCAGCAAAGCTTATTTGCCACAGCTTTTCCAACTTTTCCTACCAATCCTCTATTCTCTGCTCAAGGGCTTTCACTTTGGCCAAGAGCGGCACACAGAGTGTCCTGCGTGATGAACATGCAGCAATGGGATGAATCCATGTTGGCAGAGAGTTGCTCTAATTGACGATTCTGTACATGTTGTTGTTGTTGTTGTTGTGGTTGTAGGGCATTTAGTTATTGGGCAGATTTTTGTTGTAATTGTGGCTTAACACGTTGTTCTAGTTGTTGTGGATGTTGTTGCAGCTGTTTAGTTGTTGATGATGTTGTTTTCAGGTGTATTCAAGCTCTTGTTTTTGTTGTTGTTGTTGTTGTTGTTGTTGTTCTGATTGAAGAGCATTTAGTTTTTGGGCAGACATTTGTCGTTTAACACGTTGTTAGACTTTGTTGTTCTAGTCGTTGGTGTTGCAGTGGTTTAGTTGTTGTTGTTGTTACTATTTTTGCCGTTGTTAGTATAAAGTTGTTGTTGTTGCTGTCTTGCACGTTATTGCTATTGTTATGAAAGTTGTTTGTTGTCCTTCAGTGTAGTCGATGCTGTCTCTATTATTCTAGTTGTTATTATTGTTCATCTGTTTCTTATATAGTTGCTAATTTTCTAGCTACTCTTATTATGCTAGTTGTCATTGTTGTTGTACATGTTGTCGTTGTGGTTGTCAGACATGTTGTCGCCATCGTTGTAATTGGTGTTGTCGGTCATGTTGCTGGGCTGTTGTTGTTGGTGTTGTTGCTGTTGCTGTTGCTATTTTTGGTGTGACATTTGTTCTTCTTGTTATTATTTTTGTTACTTTTACTGTTCGACATGCTGATGTTGTTGTTGTTGTCGTGGCCAAGAGTTTTAGTGTTGTTGTTGTTGTTATGATAGCTGTGGTTGCTGTTGTTGTCCTTGTTATATTCATTGTTGTTGTTGAACACGTGTTCTTGTTATTGTTTTGTATTTGTCACATGTATTCTCTTAGCCGTTGTTATTGGTGTTGTTGTTGGTATTGTTGTTTGGCGTGTGGTAGTTGTTGGTGTTGAAAACGTTGTTGTTATTGAACATGTTATTGATGTACTTACTGTTGTTGTTATGATGGCTGCCGTTGTTGCTGTAGTTTGGCAAGTTCTTCTAGGCATGGAATTCCACATGAATCCCATTTCCAAATTATACGCAGATGTATTTTTCAGCATTTGGATGTCATACTGTACTTCAAATACTAGAGATATAGATACAAATAGATATATTTAGATAATATTAATACATTCTGAAAGTTTCATGAAGATGGTCCCTCTAAAAATTGAGTTATAAGGAACTGCGCTTAAAGAAGAAGAGTATTACTTTTTTACAGGGTTCCAAGTATCTCGTAATCGAGTCGTCTCGACTAGAGCCATCTTACTTGTTTCTTTTATATTCATTTATTTATAATAAGTATAAGGCGCTTTATTGAAAGGTAGCTTGCGATGCTTGCGGGATGCCAAGGTTGCAGTGCAACGCTTCTCAAGCACTTTGCACTACATTAAATCGGCTTAGCTCGCCTTCTGCTGTGCTCAACTCTGACTGTTGCCGCTAAAGAGCTTATTTAATGCCAGGTTTCCAGCGATTCGCGAGTTTTTCTCTTCTGATAAAGCGGCGTCACAGTTTTCCTCAAGGCCTCGCCCTGCTTCTGCTCCCAGCACCGCTCACATTGAAATATTACATGCTGAGCGTCTCGCTACAGTCTTCTCCCAGATCAGGAACATTCTGCTATTTCATTGTAGAGTCTAAGATACGTTATTTTCGCTACTCTTATGATTTAGCCCTGGTTTCACTTACGGGATAAGCGTATATGCCCATTGCATATGCTTCATTGAATACATTGCATATGCTTCAATCGCCCGTACTTCGATCTCGTTCTTCTACTACATGTACCGAAAATAAAATATCTTCACGTCAATGCAACATATACTTATATATTTTAAAACAGATAAAAAAAAATTAACAATCCTCAAAATAATTAACTAACGAATACAAATGTCAATCCAAATGTCATAGCATGAAAACAGTAGTCAACGGTCGGTGCCTAACGGTCGCAATACTGGCCCTTCACTTCACTTTAGGGCAGTAGGAAAACACTCTGGCCGCAGACGCATCTCCTAATCTTGCTCTCAAGTCGCTTGAGCTGTGAAAGCAGCTGAAGACAGAGCTGTCCTCGTGGTGGGCATCCTAGGCAGGGCTTACCGCCAGGTCCGCATGGCTTGCATGGCCACCATGGTTTAATTGGCTTCATGGTTGTTGTCCTCTTTGTCCTCCTTGTTGTTGTGGTAGTTGGCGTTGTTGTTGTTGGTGTTGTCGTTGTTGTTGTTGTTGTGGGCGTTGTGGTGGTAGTAGTTGTTGTTGTTGTGGTTGTTGTCGTGGTTGTTGTTGTTGTCGTGGTTGTTGTTGTCGTGGTTGTTGTTGTCGTGGTGGTGGTTGTTGTTGTTGTAGTTGTTGTGGTTGTCGTTGTGGTTGTTGTTGTGGTTGTTGTTGTGGGTGTTGTTGTAGTTGTTGTTGGGGTTGTTGTGGTTGTTGTTGTGGTTGTAGGTGTTGTGGTTGTCGGTCTTGGCTTCGTTGGCCTACACGGTGTTGTTCTCTTTGTCACACACGGAGGCGGTTTCGTTGGTCTACAGGTTGTTGTTCTCTTTGTTGTGCACGTTGTCGTGGTTGGTCGACATGTTGTTGTTGTTGGTATGGGGCAGCCACACCCAGCTGAGGTGTAACTAGCACAGCAGAACAGCACAATGCTGGCTGAAAGGTAAAGGAAAAAAAATATTGCTCGAAATCCTTAAAGCTTCAGCGATACGAATTTACCAATTAGTGAGACAACAATAAAATTCATATCGAAGTATTGTTTAGACGACAGCCTTCACACTGAACAGAAGTGAAAGCGGATACTGATACCATTGCCGAGCGAAACTTCCCATTTTATAGGGCCCATCCGACTGTCGTTGCACATTAATTTTAGAACAGAACAATTGCGTAAATAAATGCAACTAAATCCATTCGCAAATATTTGCTAAGCCAGTTTATGGCAAGCTGGAAGCTAAATATAGAAAACAGAATTTACAATTTATATTCATAATGTACCATATTGGCAAAGACAAAATGATATATATAAGATCTATGGCAAAAACTGTTGAAAATCATAATAATCCATTAAAAAGAAAAGTGAAGAAAATATATTGGGAATCCTACAGATATCAAGATGTACCTGCCAATAAAACCCTGAACCCATTAAATAGGGGAATAGAGAACATGGCGTGACCGATTCTCGGCCACGATCAACAGACTTATTCATATAGACCAAGTATCTAAATATCCTTACGCCAACTACCACAATAACAAGGAGGACAACAACCAGGAAGCCAATTAAACCATGGTGGCCATGCAAGCCATGCGGAACTGGCGGTAATCCCTGCCTAGGATGCCCACCACGAGGACAGCTCTGTCTTCAGCTGCTTTCACAGCTCAATCGACTTGAGAGCAAGATTACAAAGTCTTCTTTCTTCCATAACAACCGCAGTCTAATTCAAATCATCAGGAGAAAGAGCGTGAGAGTGACCCACCACGAAAGATTGTCTATGTATTTACTATTAATACTATTTTAAATGAACGACGACTTTAAATACATGTACATATATGCACAAAAAATGATATATCCATACCCAATAAAGGCGGGGCTAACAGGGAATAATAAGTCCTGTCATATTTTGAGTGCCTTAAGCGCTAGATATATGAAATAAATACATATAAGGTAAAATTTATATAAGGTAACAATTATATATTTATTATTTATTTCTTCATTTACTGTACTATATAGATATATTAAATATATATGATACAATCTATATATATTATATATAGCAAATTACAAAATATGTTAATTATCATATACATTAATATCTTAAATATCTCCAGAGAATACTCTGTGAT
Source organism: Drosophila borborema (assembly GCA_030914335.1). NCBI lineage: Eukaryota > Metazoa > Arthropoda > Insecta > Diptera > Drosophilidae > Drosophila > Drosophila borborema. The sequence goes on from JAUESP010000104.1 coordinate 272,697, forward strand.
TTCTGCCTTTCATTGGTTCGCTAAATAAAATCTAAATTTTTCTGTATCTTGAGTGTTCATATATTTTACGCTGTCTTTAAATTCGAGATACGAAATTTAACAGGTAAATGCTTCTTAATAGAATCCCTCTGAAAATCAACTAATAATATATTATGTATAAATTAAGCAAGTTTGAGATTAATTATATTTATTGAAGCGCAGCGTCGCGCCAATTGAGATGACTTGGAATGCATTTTATTCGATGAATTTATTCTGATAACTAAACATAGTTTTATGATCTAAGAGTGCTGAAAATATTCATTCGTGCTTTCCTCGTTATAAATATAAGTAATCATACAAAATCCGTATTTTCAAAGGAATTTAAAAACACATTAAATGAGAATAAATTAAAAGTATGATATATGTGTTTCATTTTTTTATTTCACTTTTTATAATATAAAAATTCATTATGAATAACAATTTAAGATAAACAAAAAAGCATATATATTTATATTATTATAAGTTGATTACTGAGTCTATTCTACTTTCATTTTAATTAAATATCAACATATGTCGTATGGAAAATTAAAGTTATATGTATATACATATATACATATACATATACATATACATATAATACTTTCGAACAGAACGTCTGCTCGAAAGTGTAAAACAATTGTACAAAAATTTCATAAAAATCTAAAAAATGCCCTAAAAAAAAATTGTAGTTTTAGATATACATATAAATTACAAGTTCATATTTTTCATAATCTATATATATATATATATATATATATATGTATATAATTTATATATAATTTATATATGTATATATATGTATATATTTTAAACAAGTAAGAAAACTGTAGTCGAGACTGCTCGACTACGAAATCCCAGAAGCCCTTCTTCGAACGAATCATATTCCGAGAATGCTTCGTTTCGATTCTCCACGCCACACTGGGCAAAATAGCCAAAAAAAAGTGGCATAAAGTCTAATATTGCACATAGCGAACTGAAACTTGGTATATTTTACAAATATACCACTCTAAATATAAAAACAAAGTTTTAAGTCATTTGACCACGCCTCCAAAAATAGCCCATATAGGGCAACACTGCGTATACGTGATCACTATTGAATTATATGTAACAAAGCTGAGCTGCAAATGCAAAGTACCGCAAGAGCCGCAAAAAGCCGCAAGCGGGGTTGTTACTAACTTTTAGTACACACTTTCTACTTTATTTTGATGTATAGTATATAATGCACAAACACGCAGAAGGTAAAGTTTTACTCCACACAAGATGAACACTTTGGATGGGTTTTCTATCATTATGGATAATACAAAACAGTAAACATATAGAACATAAAAAAAAAAAAATGAACACAAAATGCTTTTTTTTATTCATTCTACATACCCAGGCCATCAAAATCCATTTTTCACAATATTTTATTTTTGCGATTTGTACATTTGTCAAGTAATCAAAGTGAATAAAAATTTCCCACCAATTTTGTCGCCAAAATCAGCCGACTAATCAGCTGACTTTGAAACTTGATTATAATGAAAGTATTGCATTTTTAGCAAAAACATTGTTTGATTCTTCATATATAGGGTTTCTACTTTGAATATAATAAAACAGAATTCATTTTTGGTTCCATAAAATTTTGGACTTTATGCCACTTATTTGGCAATTTTTCCCAGTGTGCACGCGTAGGAAACTATACATGCAAAAACACGAGCACACACACGCTAATCTATGCTTGTAAGCATGTATGTGTGTGAGCAATGCAGGCGGCTTGCTGTCTCGCTCTGCCTTTGTTGCTGCGCCACATGGGTTTTGATGAGAAAACTTTTATGATTAATAATTCTGTTTCTAGATGGACAATCGTATTGATTTCTTCAGATTATGATTATTATATTCATATCTATATGATAAACCAAACTGCATGTCTCTAGTATTTGAAATGCATTTTTTTTTTTCATATTTGGGGGGTGGTGGGGCGAAGTGGGGGCCGGAATCCAAAATCTGACAAAAGCCGAAATTGTATTAAATTAGTATCTATATATATGCAGAAGACTCGGAGACTCTAACTCTAAAGATGAATTAGCTAGAATTTTATAACTGGTTCCCGATAAATTCGTTTATCGATATCTTTGAAAATATACACGTTATCGAATTTCTGAAACAAACTCGTACTGCGCGTGCAATGAACTCTCTAGCTTTTGTATCTTCGGAAATCAACGCGTTCATACATACGGACGGACGGACGGACGGACAGACAGACGGACATGGCTATATCAACTTTTCTCGTCACCCTGATCAAGAATATATAAACTTTATGGGGTCTGCCACGCCTCCTTCTGCCTGTTCGATACATTTAACAAAACTATTATACCCTGATTTCCCATTTTCAATGGGCTCAGAACTAGATTTTTTGATTGATGTTTATGATCGATATGTTGTATCGCTCGACAGATGCTGATATATTTTATTAGACTGTAATCCAATCTCAACATCAGCAAATTAATAAACGAAACAATCTCATCTCTAGGGATAAAGTAGCTGAAACTCAATTTGTTCTAAGGTGAGTAAGAAGTAAGGCTTCTATGGAATGATTTTAGATGAAACTCGATTTAATTTTGGTTTAGGGATACAGTAAATAACAAAGAAAATATTAATATAAAAATATCAAATATGGTAAACAAAATATGTTAGTTAAATTTGAAAACAAAATGGGGAAAAAAAAAACATCTTAAGAAACTAGTCAACAAATGCCAATGACAATAGCTAAAAGGGTGATGATATTGCTTTGTCATTACTGTAAGTATCTTTTGCCTAAGTCAACCAGTAATTAGCTTGTCCGCAGACACATCTCTTCATCATCCACTCAAGCTCCTCGATTTGTTGCAAAAGATCCTGGCATAGCCATTCGTTTGGTGGGCAACCAATGCATGGCCAGCCGCCAGGTCCGCAGGGACGACACGGACTCCAGGGTTTATGTGGTTTTGTGGGTCGTCGTGTTGTTGTTTTTGGTGCTCTCGTTGTTGTTGTTCTTGTTGTTGTTGTTGTCGTTGTTGGCTCTGTGGTTGTCGTTCTTCTTGTTGTTGTAGTTGAAGTGGTTGTTGTTGGTTTTGTGGTTGATGTCCGACATGGTGTTGTTGTTGTCGTTGTTGGCTCTGTGGTTGTTGTTCTTCTTGTTGTTGTTGTCGTTGTTGGCTCTGTGGTTGTCGTTCTTCTTGTTGTTGTAGTTGAAGTGGTTGTTGTTGGTTTTGTGGTTGATGTCCGACATGGTGTTGTTGTTGTCGTTGTTGGCTCTGTGGTTGTTGTTCTTCTTGTTGTTGTTGTCGTTGTTGGCTCTGTGGTTGTCGTTCTTCTTGTTGTTGTAGTTGAAGTGGTTGTTGTTGGTTTTGTGGTTGATGTCCGACATGGTGTTGTTGTTGGTCGTTGTTGGCTCTGTGGTTGTTGTTCTTCTTGTTGTTGTTGTCGTTGTTGGCTCTGTGGTTGTCGTTCTTCTTGTTGTTGTAGTTGTAGTGGTTGTTGTTGGTGCTGTGGTTGTTGTTCTCCTTGTTGTTGTAGTTGTAGTGGTTGTTGTTGATTCTGTGGTTGTTGTTCTTGTTGTTGTTGTTGTCGTTGTTGGTTCTGTGGTTGTCGTTCTTCTTGTTGTTGTAGTTGAAGTGGTTGTTGTTGGTTTTGTGGTTGATGTTCGACATGGTGTTGTTGTTGTCGTTGTTGGCTCTGTGGTTGTTGTTCTTCTTGTTGTTGTTGTCGTTGTTGGTTCTGTGGTTGTCGTTCTTCTTGTTGTTGTAGTTGTAGTGGTTGTTGTTGGTTTTGTGGTTGATGTCCGACATGGTGTTGTTGTTGTCGTTGTTGGCTCTGTGGTTGTCGTTCTCCTTGTTGTTGTAGTTATAGTGGTTGTTGTCGGACATGTTGTTGTCCTTCGTGTTGTAGTCTTCTTGGTCCTACATGTTGTCGTCTTTTTCGTCCTTGGCGTGGTAGTCTGCTTCGGCTTGCAGGTTGTAGTCTTCTTGGTCCTGCGTGTTGTAGTCTTCTTTGTCTTGCATGTTGTCGTCTTTTTCGTCCTTGGCGTGGTAGTCTGCTTCGGCTTGCAGGTTGTAGTCTTCTTGGTCCTGCGTGTTGTAGTCTTCTTTGTCTTGCATGTTGTCGCTTTCTTTGTCGTTCTTCTTGTTGCCTTCTTTGTCGTTCTTCTTGTCGGTTTTTTCGGCCTACATGTTGTCTTCTTCTTTGTCGTTCTTCTTGTCGGCTTTTTCGGCTCGCATGTTGTCTTCCTCTTTGTCGTCCTTCTTGGAATCTTCTTTGTCGTCTTCTTTGTCACAGGCTTTTTTGTTCTCTTCGGTGGTTTCTTGGTCTTACGTGTTATGATTGGAGGAGCACGAGTCGTAATAGCTTGACAGTCATCCTTCGGGGTTGGCTTCGTTGCCGGAGAACATTTCTTAGTTATCGGCTGGCACTGGCACTGGCACTGGGCTGATGAGAGATCAACGATGCTCAGGAGCACAACGAACGCTGAGAGAATATGAATATTTAAATATTAGAGCACCTTTCGGGCTAGACTATCAATGAGATTACCAATCAGGCCCCCAACTAATAGTTTCATGGTTTCTTCCACCCCTTCGCTGGGCACGAAAACAAAAACTATTTTCCGAAGTGTCCAACTTGCATGTTATATAGGGCCTGTTGCACTAAAAAGGTTGTGCACGCGCGCAAACAACAACAACTGTGCAAATAAATAATATTATAAACAAAAATAAAAATTTAACTTAATTTATAAGTTAGGCAATAAGTTAAATATAGTCCGTGCTCAGTAATTTCGTGTGTCAATATTAACATCAATATGAATATCGGTATCAGTATATCATTCTCATATTTAGATTAAGATGCACTTAGTATATATTGATGTACCCATATGTAGAGATTTGTAAAAGAAATTCTCAAAAGTAGAGCTTAACGTTCCTATAGTCATTGATCATTATTATATTTGTATATATTTTTAGTTTGTAGTATATACATATGTATATACAGTGTATAACATTAATATTCGTTTTTATATTTCTTAATTTCTTCTTAACTTAAAATTATATATAAACAAACAAATATAAAAATATATATAAAAACTTTAGTTTTACTGAAAAATTGCTCATATTTAATGTTTGGTATGGTATCCATTTTTATACCCTGAACCCATTGAAAATGGGGATTCAGGGTATAATGGTTTTGTGAAAATGTATGTAACAGGCAGAAGCAGAAGTCGCAGACCCCATAAAGTATATATATTATTGATCAGCATAAAAAATAAGTTGATCTAGCCCTGTCCGTCTGTCCGTCCGCCTGTCCGTCTGTCCGTCTGTATGAACGTCGAGATTTCTGAAACTACAAAAGCTAGAGAGCTGAAATTTCACATGAATACTCGTATGTTAGTTACGCAGTACGAGTTTATTTTGTTTTTTCGATAACTCCTCCCATTTCCAAATTATCGATAAAAAAAAAATTCGTTTCCATTTTTTAGGTTTTTTGGGCATAAGTTCTACACCGTTTTATCTAGAGACTTAATTAGGTAGATATTATGAATGCGCAGATTACGTAATTTTCAGATTTTGGATGCCACGCCCCCTCCGCCCCCAATTTGAAAAAAACCCATTTCAAATACTATAGACTTGCAATTTGACACATAGATAGATTTAGATACACTTAATTTACTCTAAAAATTTCATGAAGATCGTCTATCTAGAAATGGAGTTATAGGCGTCCAAAGTTCAGCCCAACCCACCCCCAAGCCACGGCAGCAACTGCGCAGTTAGCAGAGCGCGCGCTCATAAGTGCGTAAAGAAGAAGAGTATCACTTTTTTGCAGGGTTCAGGGTATCTCGTAGTCGAGCCGTCTCGACTAGAGCCTTCTTACTTGTTTTTTATAAGATTTTGTTAATGTTTATTTTTTATTTTTTAAAGATCATATGCAAATACTTACACGTATCTCGAGGTATGTTAATCTGTTCTCTCTTAGATGGCTAGATAGAATATTCATAAAGATATATATACGTACATACATATACATACATACATACATACATCTACATGTATGTATGTTCATTAGAGTTTAGACTATATGCGTATACTTACGAGGTATCTAAGGATCAAATGGATGTCAACTCTAATTCTAATTGATATACATATGTAGCTAGGTTCAGATTTACATACTATATAACACACATACATATGTATGTATTCATATGGACATTTCTCCAGAAAGGTCTAGTTTTTGGCAAATAGTGAATCATATAGCTCTTGATTATAGCGTTTACTGCGAGTTCAAGATAATTACAAAAAGACCATGGTGTCCGTATGTACATGGTAGCATAGTCATCATATGGATCATATGCGCATACTTGCAGGATTTCAATACGTTATCTTTGCTTTATCTTGGGTATCATTGAGGTCTCTTTGTATAAGTACATAGAGATCTAAGAACAATCTCAATTCTTCAAGAAATGAGCACACTTATTATATAGATCATATGCATCTTTCCATACGGCATCTAAGCGTACATACATACATACATATATGTATTCTTCAGGATAACCATACGTATATCATAATTTTTTTCTCTTTTTGGAGATCTATCTAGAATGCAAGCAGTTATCAGTTAAGATTTCAGCCAGTTTTCTTTGCATTCTATTGAAGCTGGCCTCATATTCCTGTTTGCTTTGCACGTCAACAACTTGTTTCGCCAGTTGGATGTACAAGAGTGCATACATATGTACTTACATATGTACATATGTACATACATGCATACATATGTACATGCAAAGCTTGAATATGTAAAATGCATATACGCATATTTACATATGTATATTTTGAGCATATGAATGCAACTATAACAACAAAGCTAAAAACTATTAATAACTACGCATTTCAAATAAAACATTTTGACCCATATGCACACACACACACACACACACACACACACACACACACATAATAATGTAGTATGTACACGTCAACATTTGTATATGGGTAAATGCGCATCACGGAATGTAACAACAATGTCTGTAAGATGTTTAGAAGAAGCGCAACAAAGAGGGCAGAGATGAAACCCAAAAAAGTACAATGAACCTTCTTCAAAACTTCAGTGTCAGTGGCAGCGACGCGGGCAGCGACGCAGGCAGCGCAACGCAAAACGGCTATGCTGCAAGCTACTCCCTCCATAAAGCCTGTAAATACCTACACACATACATACATACATAGATATGTATACACGAAAATGTACATATGTATGTATGTATACAGAAAAACGCACAACAAAGTAAAATGCAAGAGGAATTGTAAAAACAAACAATTTTGCTGTTGCTGCTGCTGTTGCTGTCGTTGTTGTTTGGGGCTGCAAGTTTGCTGCCGCTCTCGCAGCCACTGCAGCTATTACATACGACGCTGGCAGCGCTGCCTCCACGACGAGCCCATGCATATCAAAACAAGTTCCGTTCCACACAAATGCTAGCACGTTTCGAAATTGCCGATGACTACAACGACGACGACGACGCATCATAACAATAACAAAAGCCCAGGCAACAAAACATTTTGGGAAACGAAACAGTGCATAAAAAGCGGCAGCAGCGCACCAGCAGCGGCAACAACAATAACAACAATAACAATAGCTTACAAATGTTGACGCTCTGAGCGCATCATAGTGAA
>JAUESP010000105.1:0-79792 GCA_030914335.1 Drosophila borborema
ACACCATTTTTTAGCCCAGGTACTCAGATAATTTAAATACCTTTGTTGTTCTAGGAGTGCGACCTTCAACTTGGAATGGGATGCGAATGCAACATTGTCTCTGCATAGGTTGCAATCATGCTATAGTTGTCTCTAGAGCTATCGCTGTTAACGGGAATGTCACTGGTAAAAATGTTGTTAGGACCGGGCCTAAGAGGCTACCTTGTGGGACGCCCGCTTTAATTGGCTTGACATCAGAGCGAACACCACCGTGGCACTCTACTAGGAAAGAGCGGTCGCTCAAATACTGTCGAGAATGTGTATAGTGCTGTTGAAGAATCTTTTTTAGTTTGTAGCGAAGTCCTGTGTGCCAGACACGATCAAACGCTTCTTTTATGTCTACGTAGATTGCAGAGCAAAAGCAGTCATTCTCAAATGCCTGCAGAATAAATTTGTCACTCTCCCAAGTTGTTGTCGGCAGAGTGTGCTTAACGGAAGCCGAACTGGTGGTCTGGAATGACGTTTGAAACACTTTCTTGCTCAAGCATACGGGTAAGAATGATGTTTTCTAGTATTTTCGAAAGGCCAGAGAAGACTTATTGGTCTGTATGAGGAGACCACTGCGTTGGCTTGCCTGGTTTATGGATCATTTTTTACGAGAGCCATTTTCCAGCAAGTGGGGAAGTGGCCTAAGCGAAGAGCATTATTATAATCAATGTAAGATATATTATTGCTTTTATTGGTAGAGATTTTATTGTGTGATTATCCACTTGATCGATTCCAGCAGCTTTTTTATTTTCAAGAGATTTTATGATGTTTATCACTTCCGTGACTCTGACTGGACGAAAATCGGTGTTGCTATTAGTGGCAACCCGCGCAATGTCAGCTTCTATTTCGTTTAGTTTTCTTCTTGAGAGACTGTGATGATGGGGCTGATCTTTTCTTCTCAAGGTGTAAAGCGCAAACTTCGGCTTTTTCCGTAGTGGATTTGCACCAGACTTTGTTATTATTTGAGCTGTTGTCATCACCAGACTTAATTAATGGTAAATTTGGAGCTGGCTGCCTCTTGATATTATTAGTAATTTCCAAAGTTTTTTGCATTTGATATCTGTCAGTCGAAACTATTGATCTAAATGTGTTTTCTCTTCGAATTTTCTTTTTGCAGTTTTATATTTCTGCTTTTATTTTTTTGATAGCCAATTACAGAGTGACTTAGTATGTGGGCTGCGTGTTTGAAGAGGTGCTTTTTTAATTAATCTTTTAGTTTAATGAGTTGCAGAGTTTGACTAGTTATGCGAAATTAGTTTCTGGAAATCTCTGAGGGGCAGTTGTGTTGTTTGTGGATTCGCCAGTAGGGCTGCTTCTTTGATATTGTTTAGCAGTATGTTCCAGCCGCATCGTCATATGTCAGCCGCACACCTAATTTCAGTATTTTAATAGGATACGTTCGTTCAAGTGATTTTGAAATTTAATTTTATTTGCATTTAATTTCAAAGGTGACCATTAACTTTATTTATTTCTGGAAACTCGCCATATTTATCAATATGGCAAGTGATCTGATCCAAGATGGTGAGAGTCTGTGATTTGGAGTAAGTCACTCCTGATACCTTTATAAATAATGGCGAAGTCTATGGCAGAAGGCGAGTGGCGCTGATTGAAAGGATAGTGAGTTGGAGATCCTGTGGCCAGGATGTTTTAGGTTACTTTTATGAAAGTTTAATAAATTTTCTAAGTTTCTCCTCCTGAGACAGGATCTGGCGTTTCCCCACCACTGGCTCCTGGCATTCCAGTCACCGCCGATAATGAAGGAATCTCCCAGCAACTGGAACGTTTCTTTAAGGTTGTCCTCATTCCATCTGACTTGGGGAGGACAATAGATAGCTGCGATACTGATTGTTCTTCCTTGGAGCAGACTGATCGATACCGCTTGAACTTGAAATTGTACGTTTGTTAGGCTGGGTAGGCAGTAGTGGGAAATGTTATTTTTTATTATCAAGACAGCGCCGCCTCTGCGCCTGTTTGCTGGATGATTAGCTTTATATATTATATAGCCACTAATTTTAATAATGTCTGACTAATTAAATGTGATTCAGAAACTAGCATTAAGTCAATGTTATGCTGATATAAATATAGTTTTAGTTCTGTAAGTTTTTTAATAATACCCGCAGCGTTCCAAATTGAGATTTTTAGTTTATTTATGTTTGCATTATGTAGCTGAGTGGATTGTGAAATGTTAATCGGACTGGTAGGGTTTCTATAGGACATTATTTCCATCATTGGCGTTGGACTTGGCAATTAGAAATGTAGTTAGTGCAGAAATCATGTCAATTAATTTGTCTAGTTTTGCTTCGACGTTATTTCGGTTTCTGTCGGCGATCAGAAGTTCAATAAGCTGGTCTAGCTTTGGATCAAGGTTGGATGTATTGGTGTGGGTATGGCATATGACTGGCTGATGTTGCCCAAGCTGCAGCTTTTTTTTTTGTAGTGTTGGTTTAGTATGGTTTGCGTTGTTTGTTTAGCATTCAAACCGCCACGGAGGGCGGCCGCATAGCTTGTTGAACGGTTTTGTATTAGAGTTTTTTCATAACGTTTAAAGTTTGGGGCATTGTTGGATTGGGTTGGTTGGAATTAACTTTTGAATTGTGGTGGCCAGGTTTGGCACGGCGTTGCTGAGTTTTGTGATGATGTATTGATGTTTGAAGAACTGGCGTTTTCTCTTTTCTCTTACAGATTTCTTTATAAACACTGCATCCTTTGTAGCTGGCCGCGTGCGGCCCTGAGCAGTTGGCACATTTGGCCGGATTGGAGTCGTCCTTTGGTTTTGCTGCAGTAGTAGAAGCGTGATCGCCTCCACACTTGACACATACGAAAGGTCGACGGCAGTAATTTTTGGTGTGCCCAAATTGTTGGCATCTGTGGCACTGTGCCACGTCACGGGATTTTATTGGTTTTTCCACTTTTATGTTTTGATTTCCAAGAGTAGTGAGATTTAATATATCAGCATTATTGTCTTTTAGTTCAAGTTCAATTTCAAAAAGATCCAAAGACTCTTTAGTGAAACGTGCCTTAATGTTTCTAAGAAATCTAACCTCATGGCCTAAGTTGCTAAGATGCTCTCGGATCCATTTGTCAGTGTGGTATGGTGAAGGTGTCTGATAACGGCCCTGAAACCGCGCTCAGTTCTTAGTTGAAAAGTGTGATTTTCGATGTCGTTATCTCTTAGGAATTTTTGAAGCTTTCGGTAAGTTGGAATATCAGAGCACTGCACTCTAAGCCTTGCCCTATGGAGGGCTTAGTGGTGAAATTTTCTTGGCCGATGGCCTGAGTGAGATCAGATATAAGGCGCATTATATCGCTATATCCTGAATATAAGGGGGCAGGTTTAGCAATTAATTTCGAGGCCATAGATTCTTCTGTGGCCTGAGGTGGGGTAACTTGCTTGTTTTTAGAAATGATTGCTTTGTTAGTGTCATGTGACTCAGTGGCTGATTTATTATATGCATTTTTATTTTCAGGTTTAGAATGTAGGTCAAGCGGGAGGCTGTCATGGGAGTCATCTTCCTCGAGGTCAATGGGAGAGTTTAAAGTGGATTTTTTTATTGCTTTAGGGCTATTTTCCTTTGTGGCGGTTCGTTTCTTTTCATTTTGTTTAACAAGATCGTCGTTTTTTTCTTCATTCTTCTCTTGATTTTAGAATATCAGTTAGCGAAGGTTGTGGATTATGTGAGTTTTACCTTTTAATAGCTGGCTGCAGCGGCAGCCTTAGAAGTAGAGGGGAGCATTGTGAGATTCCTTTCACTTTGAATTTTTGTAGCACTTTTGACAACGTGGGTGCAGCCACGTGTTTTGGCGATTCAGGAATCATTTCAACGTCCACGTCCGCGTCTTCATCGTCACTTGCATCACATGCCATTAATTCAGACATATTAGCACTAATATTTTTTTTATAACTTTATTTTATTTTATTTTGCAACTTTTTCTTTTTTCTTTTTCATTTTTTTTTTTCAGCTTTATGTCCTATCTCGCATACAGAATTGCGCTCTGCATTGTATTCCTCAGCCTTAACAGCTGGCTAGCAGCTAAAAGGAGAGGAATTACAATAGTCAGGGCGTCTTTTATTTTTTCATCATGTTCTCAATACATTTTTCGAAATATAATAACACCTTAATTAACTTAAATGTAAGGTTCAGTATTGACAAAATGATATTATCTTTTTATTCTAGTTTTTTAATATAACATTAATTTGTCAATGACAGCCAATATGGCATTAAATGTATATATTAAGTTTTGTAGTTTTTATTGGCTTTATTAAATATATTTAAATTTAGGGGGGGAATGGTCGGGACAATGTCGTGTGAGCTTCCTTAATAAACTATTCTAATTATATTATCCTTAGTTGGCGATTTATTCCAGTGGTGGCTGGTTGATCTTCTAATTGTGTTGATGTTTTGGAATGAGATTATTTTTATTTCTTTTGCAGGTGTACAATTGATTTTATTTAATTATTATTTTGGTAGGTATAGTATGTTGATGTTCATTCAGTGACTATTTGACGAGTATTTTATTTCTTGGAGGTGATTGCCTTCTTTCTTTTTTTAAACTTTTTATTTCAGGCGGGAGTCAAATTATTATTAAATTGGATAGTAGGTGATTCTCTTTTTATATTTTCTTTCTTATTCAAATCTCGCAGTATTGATCTTAGTGTCTGTTTTAGGTAAGAATTGGTTGACTTAGTCGCAATTCGATAACTGGTTGTTTTTTTTGTTATCGATTTTATGTGATATTTTCCTCTTTTGTTTTTATGCGCTCTTTTGATCTTTTTTTGTAGCTTTAGAGAATTGATGAGTTTATGTAGTGTTATTATTATTAACTATTTATTTTATTTATTTTGCAGGTGTTTCGTTGTTCGGCTGGTGTGTTGTTCCTAATTTATTTTGGTAAGTATTATTTTGTTGTTTTAATTATTTGTATGTATTTCAGGAGTTGATATTATTTAATTATTTTTATCTAATTTGCAGGTTTCTGGTGTTTTGATAAGTTTATTTCTTTGGTGTTTTTCGGCGATTTTTGATGAACATTCATTTCAGGTGGAAGTGATTGGCTTTTTGGTACAAGCGTTACACGAACTGCAATCAGAGTTGTAGAGAGGTGTATTATTCATTTATTTATTATATAAAATGTTATTTACTTGTTTATTTGCTTTCTTTGAGTTTTAATGCTTATATAGAGATTTTATTTCACTTTTTATTTCAGGACGTCGGTAAGTATTATTTCTTTTCCGGTGCCGTAGTATTGGTTTTATTGATGGCATTACTCTTTTGGTAAGAATTGGATTAGCGGGTCGCATTCGATCGCATGATTGCTTAATGTTATCGATGTCTATGCGATATTTTTCGCTTTGTTTTTATGCGCTCGTTTTTGATCTTATTCTTGTAGTTTTTGAGAAAGGGTAAGTATTATGTAGTGTTGCATTTATTAACTAAATTCCTTTTATTTATTTTGCAGGTGTCTCGTTGATGGGCTGACTTCTTGTTTCTTGTTATTTTGGTAAGTATTATTTTGTTTAAAGTGAAAATTTGTAAATATTATATATCAGGTGTTATTATTTAATTATTCTTATTTATTTTGCAGGTTTCTCGTGGTTTGGTATAGATGGACTTGTTTGTTAGCAATTTAGTAAGTATAGTTTTTGGTGTCATTCGGCGATTATTGATGAATATTTATTTCAGTTAGAAGTGAATGGCTTTTGTTATAAGCGTTACACGGACTGCTACTCAGAGTAGGGGAGATGAGTATTTTGTTCTTTATTTATTAATTGAGATTTTATTTACTTTCTTTTGGATTACTATTCATATAGCATTTAATCTGTTTATTTCAGGAAGGCGGAGCTAAACTACTATACAGCGTGTGAAGGTCAGTAAGTGTTTTATTAATTTATTTTGTTTTGCAGCTAATTCCGTTTTATATTTTAGGATGAAGTGCAATAAGCAGCGTTATGAAGTACGTTATACGGAGAGTGTTTATGCCATATCATGGACTATTCTTTAGGATTGGCAATTTTAATTTCAATAGCAGGTTTTGTATACTGTGATCTGTGGTTTAAAAATTATAAACATTTAGATAAGGTATTTTAATACTATGTTTTTTTTTTTTTCAGCTTTGTATGTCTATCGCATACAGAATTGCGCTCTGCATTGTATTCCTCAGCCTTAACGCTTGGCTAGCAGTAAAAGGAGAGGAATTACAATAGTCAGGGCGTCTTTTTTATTTTCATCAATGTTCTCAATACATTTTTCGAAAATATAATAACACCTTAAATTAACTTAAATGTAAGGTTCAGTATTGACAAAAATGATATTATCTTTTTATTCTAGTTTTTAAATATAACATTAATTTGCAATGACAGCCAATATGGCATTAAATGGTATATATTAAGTTTGTAGTTTTATTGGCTTTATTAATATATTAAATTAGGGGGGGAATGGTCGGGACAATGTCGTGTGGCTTCCTTAAATTAAACTATATCTAAATTATATTATCCTTAGTTGGCGATTTATTCCAGTGGTGGCTGGTTGATCTTCTAATTGTGTGATGTTTTGGAATGAGATTATTTTTATTTCTTTGCAGGTGTACAATTGATTTTATTTATTATTATTTTTGGTAGGTATAGTATGTTGATGTTCATTCAGTGACTATGTGACGAGTATTTATTTCAGTTGGAGGTGATTGCCTTCTTTCTTTTTTTTAACTTTTTATTTCAGGGCGGAGTCAAATTATTATTAAATAGGATAGTAGGTGATTCTCTTTTTATATTTTCTTCTTATTCAAATCTCGCAGTATTGATCTTAGTGTCTGTTTTAGGTAAGAATTGGCTTGACGAGTCGCCAATTCGATAACTTGGTTGTTTTTTGTTATCGATGTTTATGTGATATTTTCCTCTTTTGTTTTTATGCGCTCTTTTTGATCTTATTTGTAGCTTTAGAGAATTGATGAGTATTATGTAGTGTTATTATTATTAACTATTTATTTTTATTTATTTTGCAGGTGTTTCGTTGTGTCGGCTGGTGTGTTGTTCCTAATTTATTTTGGTAAGTATTATTTTGTTGTTTTAATTATTTTGTATGTATTTCAGGAGTTGATATTATTTAATTATTTTTATCTAATTTGCAGGTTTCTGGTTGTTTGATAAGTTTATTCTTTGGTGTTTATTCGGCGATTTTTGATGAACATTCATTTCAGGTGGAAGTGATGGCTTTTTGGTGCAAGCGTTACACGAACTGCCAATCAGAGTTGTAGAGAAAGGTGTATTATTCATTTATTTATTATATAAAATGTTATTTACTGTTTATTTGCTTTCTTTGAGTTTTAATGCTTATATAGAGATTTTATTTCACTTTTTATTTCAGGACGTCGGTAAGTATTATTTCTTTTCCGGGTGCCGTAGTATTGGTTTTATTGATGGCATTACTCATTTTGGTAAGAATTGGATTAGCGGGTCGCATTCGATCGCATGATTGCTTATGTTATCGATGTCTATGCGATATTTTTCGCTTTTGTTTTTATGCGCTCGTTTGATCTTATTCTTGTAGTTTTTGAGAAAGGGTAAGTATTATGTAGTGTTGCATTTATTAACTAAATTCCTTTTATTTATGTTGCAGGTGTCTCGTTGATTGGGCTGACTTCTTGTTTCTTGTTATTTTGGTAAGTATTATTTGTTTAAAGTGAAAATTTGTAAATATTATATCAGGTGTTATTATTTAATTATTCTTATTTATTTTGCAGGTTTCTGTGGTTTGGTATAGATGGACTTGTTTGTTAGCAATTTAGTAAGTATAGTTTTTGGTGTTCATTCGGCGATATTGATGAATATTTATTTCAGTTAGAAGTGAATGGCTTTTGTTATAAGCGTTACACGGACTGCTACTCAGAGTAGGGGAGATGAGTATTTTGTTCTTTTATTATTAATTGAATTTTATTTACTTTCTTTTGGATTACTATTCATATAGCATTTAATCTGTTTATTTCAGGAAGGCGGAGCTAAACTACTATACAGCGTGTGAAGGTCAGTAAGTGTTTTATTAATTTATTTTGTTTTGCAGCTAATTCCGTTTTATATTTTAGGATGAAGTGCAATAAGCAGCGTTATGAAGTACGTTATACGGAGAGTGTTTATGCCATATCATGGACTTATTCTGTAGGATTGGCAATTTTAATTTCAATAGCAGGTTTTGTATACTGTGATCTGTGGTTTAAAAATTATAACATTTAGATAAGGTATTTTAATACTATGTTTTTCTTTTCTTTAGGGGCAGCGAAGAATTAAACTACTATACAGAGTGCGAGGCCTCCGTAAGTGTTTTAATATTTTAATATGAGCATTAGTGTTTGATTTAGTTTGTGTTTTGTGTTAAGTGAGTGAATTATCATTCAGGACGAGTTATGTGTTTTCGTCTGTGGCTTCGGTATGAGGTATGGGTGCAATTTCATTAAATATAGTGAGTCTTGAGTGTAAGTTATTAGCATCGGAGGAAGGTTGTTCATCACCATGTCTATTGAGCGTATTTGTATTTGTTGCCGAGGATGTGTTTTGAGTATTGTTTTGGGTCGTTTCATTAAGTGCAGAGGCAGCTCTGGCTTCACGTAAACGTTGTCGCCTAAGCTCCTCGGTTTGTTGGAGATGATCCAGCATTGTGATTGGGCCGAAGAAAGGGCCTCTTATTAGGTCATTTAGATGATTTTCAAAGTCGATTCGTGCTTGGATTCGTTCTTGCTCTCGTTCTTCAATTGCGTTTGATAGATGAGTTTGAACTACAGTTGAATATCTTTGTCTAGTTTAGCCGTCTAGGAACATATGGGCTTCGCGCAATGCTTCTGGCTTCCGAGTTGGTGTGTATTAACAGTCGATCATAGTATTTTTGGCAAGCTTTGTTGTATATGACTTCCAGTGTTTCTACCTCAAGGTCAGAGAAGATTCTTTCGTTAGATATGTAATAGGGTGCACCCGCTATTTGCCTTAAAGCTTTGCTGTGTAGTACTATTATTCGGAGGAAATTGGGTGTCTGACAATAAAGGTGCCCAGACAGCCATTGTATATTGCCATATCGGAGCAATTAGTTGTTTATATAGGATACCTTGGTTTTCAAGTTTAGTTTACTATTTTTGTTTATAAGCCAGTTAATTTGATTCAGTCGTGTTCGTACTTTAGCTTCTAGTATAGTTAAGTGTTGGCTAAAGTGAAGCTTCGTATCAAGAGTAACACCTAGGTAGGAGTGTTTGGTATCGTATTTGATCTCTATGTTGTTTAGTTTTATTTTTTCAAAGTGTGGGATTCTTTTTAGTGTATGTATGACATGTGTTGTTTTGGTTGGATTTATGGATATACACCATTTTTTAGCCCAGGTACTCAGATAATTTAAATACCTTTGTTGTTCTAGGAGTGCGACATTCAACTTGGAATGGGATGCGAATGCAACAGTGTCATCTGCATAGGTTGCAATCATGCTATAGTTGTCTCTAGAGCATATCGCTGTTAACGGAATGTCACTGGTAAAAATGTTGTATAGGACCGGGCCTAAGAGGCTACCTTGTGGGACGCCCCGCTTTAATTGGCTTGACATCAGAGCGAACACCACCGTGGCACTCTACTAGGAAAGAGCGGGTCGCTCAAATAACTGTCGAGAATGTTGTATAGTGCTGTTGGAAGAATCTTTTTTAGTTTGTAGCGAAGTCCTGTGTGGCCAGACACGATCAAACGCTTCTTTTATGTCTAAGTAGATTGCAGAGCAAAAGCAGTCATTCTCAAATGCCTGCAGAATAAATTTTGTCACTCTCCCAAGTTGTTGGTCGGCAGAGTGTGCTTACGGAAGCCGAACTGGTGGTCTGGAATGACGTTTGAAACACTTTCTTGCTCAAGCATACGGGTAAGAATGATGTTTTCTAGTATTTTCGAAAGGCCAGAGAGAAGACTTATTGGTCTGTATGAGGAGACCAACTGCGTTGGCTTGCCTGGTTTATGGATCATTTTTACGAGAGCCATTTTCCAGCAAGTGGGGAAGTGGCCTAAGCGAAGAGCATTATTATAGATCAATGTAAGATATATTATGGCTTTTATTGGTAGAGATTTTATTGTGTGATTATCCACTTGATCGATTCCAGCAGCTTTTTATTTTCAAGAGATTTTATGATGTTTATCACTTCCGTGACTCTGACTGGACGAAAATCGGTGTTGCTATTAGTGGCAACCCGCGCAATGTCAGCTTCTATTTCGTTTAGTTCTTCTTGAGAGACTGTGATGATGGGGCTGAATCTTTCTTCAAGGTGTAAAGCGAAAACTTCGGCTTTTTCCGTAGTGGATTTGCACCAGACTTTGTTATTATTTGAGCTGTTGTCATCACCAGACTTAATTAATGGTAAATTTGGAGCTGGCTGCCTCTTGATATTATTAGTAATTTTCCAAAGTTTTTGCATTTGATATCTGTCAGTCGAAACTATTGATCTAAATGTGTTTTCTTCGAATTTTCTTTTTGCAGTTTTATTTCTGCTTTTATTTTGTTTGATAGCCAATTACAGAGTGACTTAGTATGTGGGCTGCGTGTTTGAAAGAGGTGCTTTTTAATTAATCTTTTAGTTTAATGAGTTGCAGAGTTGACTATTTATGCGAAAGTAGTTTCTGGAAAATCTCTGAGGGGCAGTTGTTGTTTGTGGATTCGCCAGTAGGGCTGCTTCTTTGATATTGTTTAGCAGTATGTCAGCCGCATCGTCTATGTCAGCCGCACACCTAATTTCAGTATTTAATAGGATACGTTCGTTCAAGTGATTTTGAAATTTAATTTTATTTGCATTTAATTTCAGAAGGTGACCATTAACTTTATTTATTTCTGGAAACTCGCCATATTTAATCAATAGTGGCAAGTGATCTGATCCAAGATGGTGAGAGTCTGTGATTTGGAGTAAGTCACGCCTGATACCTTTATAAATGGCGAAGTCTATGGCAGAAGGCGAGTGGCGCTGATTGAAAGGATAGTGAGTTGGAGATCCTGTGGCCAGGATGTTTAGGTTACTTTTATGAACAAAGTTTAATAAGTTTCTTCCTCTGAGACAGGATCTGGCGTTTCCCCACCACTGGCTCCTGGCATTCCAGTCACCGCCGATAATGAAGGAATCTCCCAGCAACTGGAACGTTTCTTTAAGGTTGTCCTCATTCCATCTGACTTGGGGAGGACAATAGATAGCTGCGATACTGATTGTTCTTCCTTGGAGCAGACTGATCGATACCGCTTGAACTTGAAATTGTTTTTTTTTCAGCTTTGTATGTCTATCGCATACAGAATTGCGCTCTGCATTGTATTCCTCAGCCTTAACAGCTGGCTAGCAGCTAAAAGGAGAGGAATTACAATAGTCAGGGCGTCTTTTTTATTTTCATCAATGTTCTCAAATACATTTTTCGAAAATATAATAACACCTTAAATTAACTTAAATGTAAGGTTCAGTATTGACAAAAATGATATTATCTTTTTATTCTAGTTTTTAAATATAACATTAATTTTGCAATGACAGCCAATATGGCATTAAATGTATATATTAAGTTTTGTAGTTTTATTGGCTTTATTAAATATATTTAAATTTAGGGGGGGGAATGGTCGGGACAATGTCGTGTGAGCTTCCTTAAATTAAACTATATCTAATTATATTATCCTTAGTTGGCGATTTATTCCAGTGGTGGCTGGTTGATCTTCTAATTGTGTTGATGTTTTGGAATGAGATTATTTTTATTTCTTTGCAGGTGTACAATTGATTTTATTTATTATTATTTTGGTAGGTATAGTATGTTGATGTTCATTCAGTGACTATTGACGAGTATTTATTTCAGTTGGAGGTGATTGCCTTCTTTCTTTTTTTTAACTTTTTATTTCAGGGCGGAGTCAAATTATTATTAAATTGGATAGTAGGTGATTCTCTTTTTATATTTTCTTTCTTATTCAAATCTCGCAGTATTGATCTTAGTGTCTGTTTTAGGTAAGAATTGGCTTGACGAGTCGCAATTCGATAACTTGGTTGTTTTTTTGTTATCGATGTTTATGTGATATTTTCCTCTTTTGTTTTTATGCGCTCTTTTGATCTTATTTTGTAGCTTTAGAGAATTGATGAGTATTATGTAGTGTTATTATTATTAACTATTTATTTTTATTTATTTTGCAGGTGTTTCGTTGTTCGGGCTGGTGTGTTGTTCCTAATTTATTTTGGTAAGTATTATTTTGTTGTTTTAATTATTTTGTATGTATTTCAGGAGTTGATATTATTTAATTATTTTTATCTAATTTGCAGGTTTCTGGTTGTTTGATAAGTTTATTTCTTTTGGTGTTTATTCGGCGATTTTTGATGAACATTCATTTCAGGTGGAAGTGATTGGCTTTTGGTACAAGCGTTACACGAACTGCCAATCAGAGTTGTAGAGAAAGGTGTATTATTCATTTATTTATTATATAAAATGTTATTTACTTGTTTATTTGCTTTCTTTGAGTTTTAATGCTTATATAGAGATTTTATTTCACTTTTTATTTCAGGACGTCGGTAAGTATTATTTCTTTTCCGGGTGCCGTAGTATTGGTTTTATTGATGGCATTACTCATTTTGGTAAGAATTGGATTAGCGGGTCGCATTCGATCGCATGATTGCTTAATGTTATCGATGTCTATGCGATATTTTTCGCTTTTGTTTTTATGCGCTCGTTTTGATCTTATTCTTGTAGTTTTTGAGAAAGGGTAAGTATTATGTAGTGTTGCATTTATTAACTAAAATTCCTTTTATTTATGTTGCAGGTGTCTCGTTGATTGGGCTGACTTCTTGTTTCTTGTTATTTTGGTAAGTATTATTTTGTTTTAAAGTGAAAATTTGTAAATATTTATATCAGGTGTTATTATTTAATTATTCTTATTTATTTTGCAGGTTTCTCGTGGTTTGGTATAGATGGACTTGTTTGTTAGCAATTTAGTAAGTATAGTTTTTGGTGTTCATTCGGCGATTATTGATGAATATTTATTTCAGTTAGAAGTGAATGGCTTTTGTTATAAGCGTTACACGGACTGCTACTCAGAGTAGGGGAGATGAGTATTTTGTTCTTTTATTTATTAATTGAGATTTTATTTACTTTCTTTTGGATTACTATTCATATAGCATTTAATCTGTTTATTTCAGGAAGGCGGAGCTAAACTACTATACAGCGTGTGAAGGTCAGTAAGTGTTTTATTAATTATTTTGTTTTGCAGCTAATTCCGTTTTATATTTTAGGATGAAGTGCAATAAGCAGGCGTTATGAAGTACGTTATACGGAGAGTGTTTATGCCATATCATGGACTTATTCTGTAGGATTGGCAATTTTAATTTCAATAGCAGGTTTTGTATACTGTGATCTGTGGTTTAAAAATTATAAACATTTAGATAAGGTATTTTAATACTATGTTTTTCTTTTCTTTAGGGGCAGCGAAGAATTAAACTACTATACAGAGTGCGAGGCTCCGTAAGTGTTTTAATATTTTAATATGAGCATTAGTGTTTGATTTAGTTTGTGTTTTGTGTTAAGTGAGTGAATTATCATTCAGGACGAGTTATGTGTTTTCGTCTGTGGCTTCGGTATGAGGTATGGGTGCAATTTCATTAAATATAGTGAGTCTTGAGTGTAAGTTATTTTTTCATTTTTTCAGCTTTGTATGTCTATCGCATACAGAATTGCGCTCTGCATTGTATTCCTCAGCCTTAACAGCTGGCTAGCAGCTAAAAGGAGAGGAATTACAATAGTCAGGGCGTCTTTTTTATTTTCATCAATGTTCTCAAATACATTTTTCGAAAATATAATAACACCTTAAATTAACTTAAATGTAAGGTTCAGTATTGACAAAAATGATATTATCTTTTTATTCTAGTTTTTAAATATAACATTAATTTTGCAATGACAGCCAATATGGCATTAAATGTATATATTAAGTTTTGTAGTTTTATTGGCTTTATTAAATATATTTAAATTTAGGGGGGGAATGGTCGGGACAATGTCGTGTGAGCTTCCTTAAATTAAACTATATCTAATTATATTATCCTTAGTTGGCGATTTATTCCAGTGGTGGCTGGTTGATCTTCTAATTGTGTTGATGTTTTGGAATGAGATTATTTTTATTTCTTTGCAGGTGTACAATTGATTTTATTTATTATTATTTTGGTAGGTATAGTATGTTGATGTTCATTCAGTGACTATTGACGAGTATTTATTTCAGTTGGAGGTGATTGCCTTCTTTCTTTTTTTTAACTTTTTATTTCAGGGCGGAGTCAAATTATTATTAAATTGGATAGTAGGTGATTCTCTTTTTATATTTTCTTTCTTATTCAAATCTCGCAGTATTGATCTTAGTGTCTGTTTTAGGTAAGAATTGGCTTGACGAGTCGCAATTCGATAACTTGGTTGTTTTTTTGTTATCGATGTTTATGTGATATTTTCCTCTTTTGTTTTTATGCGCTCTTTTTGATCTTATTTTGTAGCTTTAGAGAATTGATGAGTATTATGTAGTGTTATTATTATTAACTATTTATTTTTATTTATTTTGCAGGTGTTTCGTTGTTCGGGCTGGTGTGTTGTTCCTAATTTATTTTGGTAAGTATTATTTTGTTGTTTTAATTATTTTGTATGTATTTCAGGAGTTGATATTATTTAATTATTTTTATCTAATTTGCAGGTTTCTGGTTGTTTGATAAGTTTATTTCTTTTGGTGTTTATTCGGCGATTTTTGATGAACATTCATTTCAGGTGGAAGTGATTGGCTTTTTGGTACAAGCGTTACACGAACTGCCAATCAGAGTTGTAGAGAAAGGTGTATTATTCATTTATTTATTATATAAAATGTTATTTACTTGTTTATTTGCTTTCTTTGAGTTTTAATGCTTATATAGAGATTTTATTTCACTTTTTATTTCAGGACGTCGGTAAGTATTATTTCTTTTCCGGGTGCCGTAGTATTGGTTTTATTGATGGCATTACTCATTTTGGTAAGAATTGGATTAGCGGGTCGCATTCGATCGCATGATTGCTTAATGTTATCGATGTCTATGCGATATTTTTCGCTTTTGTTTTATGCGCTCGTTTTGATCTTATTCTTGTAGTTTTTGAGAAAGGGTAAGTATTATGTAGTGTTGCATTTATTAACTAAAATTCCTTTTATTTATGTTGCAGGTGTCTCGTTGATTGGGCTGACTTCTTGTTTCTTGTTATTTTGGTAAGTATTATTTTGTTTAAAGTGAAAATTTGTAAATATTTATATCAGGTGTTATTATTTAATTATTCTTATTTATTTTGCAGGTTTCTCGTGGTTTGGTATAGATGGACTTGTTTGTTAGCAATTTAGTAAGTATAGTTTTTGGTGTTCATTCGGCGATTATTGATGAATATTTATTTCAGTTAGAAGTGAATGGCTTTTGTTATAAGCGTTACACGGACTGCTACTCAGAGTAGGGGAGATGAGTATTTTGTTCTTTTATTTATTAATTGAGATTTTATTTACTTTCTTTTGGATTACTATTCATATAGCATTTAATCTGTTTATTTCAGGAAGGCGGAGCTAAACTACTATACAGCGTGTGAAGGTCAGTAAGTGTTTTATTAATTTATTTTGTTTTGCAGCTAATTCCGTTTTATATTTTAGGATGAAGTGCAATAAGCAGCGTTATGAAGTACGTTATACGGAGAGTGTTTATGCCATATCATGGACTTATTCTGTAGGATTGGCAATTTTAATTTCAATAGCAGGTTTTGTATACTGTGATCTGTGGTTTAAAAATTATAAACATTTAGATAAGGTATTTTAATACTATGTTTTTTTCAGCTTTGTATGTCTATCGCATACAGAATTGCGCTCTGCATTGTATTCCTCAGCCTTAACAGCTGGCTAGCAGCTAAAAGGAGAGGAATTACAATAGTCAGGGCGTCTTTTTTATTTTCATCAATGTTCTCAATACATTTTTCGAAAATATAATAACACCTTAAATTAACTTAAATGTAAGGTTCAGTATTAACAAAAATGATATTATCTTTTTATTCTAGTTTTTAAATATAACATTAATTTTGCAATAACAGCCAATATGGCATTAAATGTATATATTAAATTTTGTAGTTTTATTGACTTAATTAAATATATTTAAATTTAGAGGGGGGAAGGGTCGGGACAATGTCGTGTGAGCTTCCTTAAATACTATATCTAATTATATTATCCTTAGTTGGCGATTTATTCCAGTGGTGGCTGATTGATCTTCTAATTGTTTTGATGTTTTGGAATGATTCGGTGACTATTGATGAGTATTTATTTCAGTTGGATGTGGTTGGTGTTGTTTTTCTTTTTCTTTTTTTTATTTTTATTATTTTGTTTGAAGCGTTATGGAAACTGTCAATTAGAGTTGGAGAGATTGGTGTTTTGTTCTTTTAGATATTAAATAAAATTTTTATTTACTTGTTTATTTGCTTTCTTTTAGATTTAGCGTTTATATATAGCATTTAACTTTTTATTACAGGACGGCAGAGTTAAATTATTTTTCAATTTGTTAATCGGTGAGATTCTTTATATTTGTTCTTTCTTTTTCAAATGACGCAAAATTGTTCTTAGTGACTGTTTATACTCAATTAGGTAAGATTTGGTTTGACGAGTCGCAATTCGATAACTTGGTTGTTTTTAGTTATCGATGTTTATGCGATATTTTCCACTTTTGTTTTTATGCGCTCTTTTTGATCTTGTTTTGTAGCTTTAGAGAACTAGTGATTATTATGTAGCGTTATTATTATTATTATTTGAGCTGGTGTGTTGTTCCTAATTTATTTTGGTAAGTATTATTTTGTTGTTTTAATTATTTTGTATGTATTTCAGGAGTTGTTATTGTTTAATTATTTTTATTTAATTTGCAGGTTTCTGGTTGTTTGGTAAGTATATTTTTTAGTGTTAATTCGGCGATTTTTGATGAACATTTATTTCAGGTGGAAGTGATGTGCTTTTTGTTACAAGCGTTACACGAACTGCTACTCAGGATTGGAGAGATGAGTGTTTTGTTCTTTAATTATTTATTTAAGATTTTATTTACTTGTTTATTTACTTTATTTTAGATTTTTGTTCATGTATTTACTACGAGGTTTTTCTTTACTTTAGTGACAGCGATTTCAGCTTTGTATGTCTATCGCATACAGAATTGCGCTCTGCATTGTATTCTTTTTTTTCAGCTTTGTATGTCTATCGCATACAGAATTGCGCTCTGCATTGTATTCCTCAGCCTTAACAGCTGGCTAGCAGCTAAAAGGAGAGGAATTACAATAGTCAGGGCGTCTTTTTTATTTTCATCAATGTTCTCAAATACATTTTTCGAAAATATAATAACACCTTAAATTAACTTAAATGTAAGGTTCAGTATTGACAAAAATGATATTATCTTTTTATTCTAGTTTTTAAATATAACATTAATTTTGCAATGACAGCCAATATGGCATTAAATGTATATATTAAGTTTTGTAGTTTTATTGGCTTTATTAAATATATTTAAATTTAGGGGGGGAATGGTCGGGACAATGTCGTGTGAGCTTCCTTAAATTAAACTATATCTAATTATATTATCCTTAGTTGGCGATTTATTCCAGTGGTGGCTGGTTGATCTTCTAATTGTGTTGATGTTTTGGAATGAGATTATTTTTATTTCTTTGCAGGTGTACAATTGATTTTATTTATTATTATTTTGGTAGGTATAGTATGTTGATGTTCATTCAGTGACTATTGACGAGTATTTATTTCAGTTGGAGGTGATTGCCTTCTTTCTTTTTTTTAACTTTTTATTTCAGGGCGGAGTCAAATTATTATTAAATTGGATAGTAGGTGATTCTCTTTTTATATTTTCTTTCTTATTCAAATCTCGCAGTATTGATCTTAGTGTCTGTTTTAGGTAAGAATTGGCTTGACGAGTCGCAATTCGATAACTTGGTTGTTTTTTTGTTATCGATGTTTATGTGATATTTTCCTCTTTTGTTTTTATGCGCTCTTTTTGATCTTATTTTGTAGCTTTAGAGAATTGATGAGTATTATGTAGTGTTATTATTATTAACTATTTATTTTTATTTATTTTGCAGGTGTTTCGTTGTTCGGGCTGGTGTGTTGTTCCTAATTTATTTTGGTAAGTATTATTTTGTTGTTTTAATTATTTTGTATGTATTTCAGGAGTTGATATTATTTAATTATTTTTATCTAATTTGCAGGTTTCTGGTTGTTTGATAAGTTTATTTCTTTTGGTGTTTATTCGGCGATTTTTGATGAACATTCATTTCAGGTGGAAGTGATTGGCTTTTTGGTACAAGCGTTACACGAACTGCCAATCAGAGTTGTAGAGAAAGGTGTATTATTCATTTATTTATTATATAAAATGTTATTTACTTGTTTATTTGCTTTCTTTGAGTTTTAATGCTTATATAGAGATTTTATTTCACTTTTTATTTCAGGACGTCGGTAAGTATTATTTCTTTTCCGGGTGCCGTAGTATTGGTTTTATTGATGGCATTACTCATTTTGGTAAGAATTGGATTAGCGGGTCGCATTCGATCGCATGATTGCTTAATGTTATCGATGTCTATGCGATATTTTTCGCTTTTGTTTTTATGCGCTCGTTTTGATCTTATTCTTGTAGTTTTTGAGAAAGGGTAAGTATTATGTAGTGTTGCATTTATTAACTAAAATTCCTTTTATTTATGTTGCAGGTGTCTCGTTGATTGGGCTGACTTCTTGTTTCTTGTTATTTTGGTAAGTATTATTTTGTTTAAAGTGAAAATTTGTAAATATTTATATCAGGTGTTATTATTTAATTATTCTTATTTATTTTGCAGGTTTCTCGTGGTTTGGTATAGATGGACTTGTTTGTTAGCAATTTAGTAAGTATAGTTTTTGGTGTTCATTCGGCGATTATTGATGAATATTTATTTCAGTTAGAAGTGAATGGCTTTTGTTATAAGCGTTACACGGACTGCTACTCAGAGTAGGGGAGATGAGTATTTTGTTCTTTTATTTATTAATTGAGATTTTATTTACTTTCTTTTGGATTACTATTCATATAGCATTTAATCTGTTTATTTCAGGAAGGCGGAGCTAAACTACTATACAGCGTGTGAAGGTCAGTAAGTGTTTTATTAATTTATTTTGTTTTGCAGCTAATTCCGTTTTATATTTTAGGATGAAGTGCAATAAGCAGCGTTATGAAGTACGTTATACGGAGAGTGTTTATGCCATATCATGGACTTATTCTGTAGGATTGGCAATTTTAATTTCAATAGCAGGTTTTGTATACTGTGATCTGTGGTTTAAAAATTATAAACATTTAGATAAGGTATTTTAATACTATGTTTTTCTTTTCTTTAGGGGCAGCGAAGAATTAAACTACTATACAGAGTGCGAGGCTCCGTAAGTGTTTTAATATTTTAATATGAGCATTAGTGTTTGATTTAGTTTGTGTTTTGTGTTAAGTGAGTGAATTATCATTCAGGACGAGTTATGTGTTTTCGTCTGTGGCTTCGGTATGAGGTATGGGTGCAATTTCATTAAATATAGTGAGTCTTGAGTGTAAGTTATTAGCATCGGAGGAAGGTTGTTCATCACCATGTCTATTGAGCGTATTTGTATTTGTTGCCGAGGATGTGTTTTGAGTATTGTTTTGGGTCGTTTCATTAAGTGCAGAGGCAGCTCTGGCTTCACGTAAACGTTGTCGCCTAAGCTCCTCGGTTTGTTGGAGATGATCCAGCATTGTGATTGGGCCGAAGAAAGGGCCTCTTATTAGGTCATTTAGATGATTTTCAAAGTCGATTCGTGCTTGGATTCGTTCTTGCTCTCGTTCTTCAATTGCGTTTGATAGATGAGTTTGAACTACAGTTGAATATCTTTGTCTAGTTAGCCGTCTAGGAACATATGGGCTTCGCGCAATGCTTCTGGCTTCCGAGTTGGTGTGTATTAACAGTCGATCATAGTATTTTTGGCAAGCTTTGTTGTATATGACTTCCAGTGTTTCTACCTCAAGGTCAGAGAAGATTCTTTCGTTAGATATGTAATAGGGTGCACCCGCTATTTGCCTTAAAGCTTTGCTGTGTAGTACTATTATTCGGAGGAATTGGGTGTCTGACAATAAAGGTGCCCAGACAGCCATTGTATATTGCCATATCGGAGCAATTAGTTGTTTATATAGGATAACCTTGGTTTTCAAGTTTAGTTTACTATTTTTGTTTATAAGCCAGTTAATTTGATTCAGTCGTGTTCGTACTTTAGCTTCTAGTATAGTTAAGTGTTGGCTAAAGTGAAGCTTCGTATCAAGAGTAACACCTAGGTAGGAGTGTTTGGTATCGTATTTGATCTCTATGTTGTTTAGTTTTATTTTTTCAAAGTGTGGGATTCTTTTTAGTGTATGTATGACATGTGTTGTTTTGGTTGGATTTATGGATATACACCATTTTTTAGCCCAGGTACTCAGATAATTTAAATACCTTTGTTGTTCTAGGAGTGCGACATTCAACTTGGAATGGGATGCGAATGCAACAGTGTCATCTGCATAGGTTGCAATCATGCTATAGTTGTCTCTAGAGCATATCGCTGTTAACGGAATGTCACTGGTAAAAATGTTGTATAGGACCGGGCCTAAGAGGCTACCTTGTGGGACGCCCGCTTTAATTGGCTTGACATCAGAGCGAACACCACCGTGGCACTCTACTAGGAAAGAGCGGTCGCTCAAATAACTGTCGAGAATGTTGTATAGTGCTGTTGAAAGAATCTTTTTTAGTTTGTAGCGAAGTCCTGTGTGCCAGACACGATCAAACGCTTCTTTTATGTCTAAGTAGATTGCAGAGCAAAAGCAGTCATTCTCAAATGCCTGCAGAATAAATTTTGTCACTCTCCCAAGTTGTTGGTCGGCAGAGTGTGCTTTACGGAAGCCGAACTGGTGGTCTGGAATGACGTTTGAAACACTTTCTTGCTCAAGCATACGGGTAAGAATGATGTTTTCTAGTATTTTCGAAAGGCCAGAGAGAAGACTTATTGGTCTGTATGAGGAGACCAACTGCGTTGGCTTGCCTGGTTTATGGATCATTTTTACGAGAGCCATTTTCCAGCAAGTGGGGAAGTGGCCTAAGCGAAGAGCATTATTATAGATCAATGTAAGATATATTATGGCTTTTATTGGTAGAGATTTTATTGTGTGATTATCCACTTGATCGATTCCAGCAGCTTTTTTATTTTCAAGAGATTTTATGATGTTTATCACTTCCGTGACTCTGACTGGACGAAAATCGGTGTTGCTATTAGTGGCAACCCGCGCAATGTCAGCTTCTATTTCGTTTAGTTCTTCTTGAGAGACTGTGATGATGGGGCTGAATCTTTCTTCAAGGTGTAAAGCGAAAACTTCGGCTTTTTCCGTAGTGGATTTGCACCAGACTTTGTTATTATTTGAGCTGTTGTCATCACCAGACTTAATTAATGGTAAATTTGGAGCTGGCTGCCTCTTGATATTATTAGTAATTTTCCAAAGTTTTTGCATTTGATATCTGTCAGTCGAAACTATTGATCTAAATGTGTTTTCTTCGAATTTTCTTTTTGCAGTTTTTATTTCTGCTTTTATTTTGTTTGATAGCCAATTACAGAGTGACTTAGTATGTGGGCTGCGTGTTTGAAAGAGGTGCTTTTTAATTAATCTTTTTAGTTTAATGAGTTGCAGAGTTTGACTATTTATGCGAAAGTAGTTTCTGGAAAATCTCTGAGGGGCAGTTGTTGTTTGTGGATTCGCCAGTAGGGCTGCTTCTTTGATATTGTTTAGCAGTATGTCAGCCGCATCGTCTATGTCAGCCGCACACCTAATTTCAGTATTTAATAGGATACGTTCGTTCAAGTGATTTTGAAATTTAATTTTATTTGCATTTAATTTCAGAAGGTGACCATTAACTTTATTTATTTCTGGAAACTCGCCATATTTAATCAATAGTGGCAAGTGATCTGATCCAAGATGGTGAGAGTCTGTGATTTGGAGTAAGTCACGCCTGATACCTTTATAAATGGCGAAGTCTATGGCAGAAGGCGAGTGGCGCTGATTGAAAGGATAGTGAGTTGGAGATCCTGTGGCCAGGATGTTTAGGTTACTTTTATGAACAAAGTTTAATAAGTTTCTTCCTCTGAGACAGGATCTGGCGTTTCCCCACCACTGGCTCCTGGCATTCCAGTCACCGCCGATAATGAAGGAATCTCCCAGCAACTGGAACGTTTCTTTAAGGTTGTCCTCATTCCATCTGACTTGGGGAGGACAATAGATAGCTGCGATACTGATTGTTCTTCCTTGGAGCAGACTGATCGATACCGCTTGAACTTGAAATTGTACGTTTGTTAGGCTGGGTAGGCAGTAGTGGGAAATGTTATTTTTTATTATCAAGACAGCGCCGCCTCTGCGCCTGTTTGCTGGATGATTAGCTTTATATATTATATAGCCACTAATTTTAATAATGTCTGAACTAATTAAATGTGATTCAGAAACTAGCATTAAGTCAATGTTATGCTGATATAAATATAGTTTTAGTTCTGTAAGTTTTTTAATAATACCCGCAGCGTTCCAAATTGAGATTTTTAGTTTATTTATGTTTGCATTATGTAGCTGAGTGGATTGTGAAATGTTAATCGGACTGGTAGGGTTTCTATAGGACATTATTTCCATCATTGGCGTTGGACTTGGCAATTAGAAATGTAGTTAGTGCAGAAATCATGTCAATTAATTTGTCTAGTTTTGCTTCGACGTTATTTCGGTTTCTGTCGGCGATCAGAAGTTCAATAAGCTGGTCTAGCTTTGGATCAAGGTTGGATGTATTGGTGTGGGTATGGGCATATGACTGGCTGATGTTGCCCAAGCTGCAGCTTTTTTTTTTGTAGTGTTGGTTTAGTATGGGTTTGCGTTGTTTGTTTAGCATTCAAACCGCCACGGAGGGCGGCCGCATAGCTTGTTGAACGGTTTGTATTAGAGTTTTTCATAACGTTTAAAGTTTGGGGCATTTGTTGGATTGGGTTGGTTGGAATTACTTTTTGAATTTGGTGTGCCAGGTTTGGCACGGCGTTGCTGAGTTTTGTGATGAATGTATTGATGTTTGAAGAACTGGCGTTTTCTCTTTTCTTACAGATTTCTTTATAAACACTGCATCCTTTGTAGCTGGCCGCGTGCGGCCCTGAGCAGTTGGCACATTTGGCCGGATTGGAGTCGTCCTTTGGTTTGCTGCAGGTAGTAGAAGCGTGATCGCCTCCACACTTGACACATACGAAAGGTCGACGGCAGTAATTTTTGGTGTGCCCAAATTGTTGGCATCTGTGGCACTGTGCCACGTCACGGGATTTTATTGGTTTTTCCACTTTTATGTTTTGATTTCCAAGAGTAGTGAGATTTAATATATCAGCATTATTGTCTTTTAGTTCAAGTTCAATTTCAAAAAGATCCAAAGACTCTTTAGTGAAACGTGCCTTAATGTTTCTAAGAAATCTAACCTCATGGCCTAAGTTGCTAAGATGCTCTCGGATCCATTTGTCAGGTGTGGTATGGTGAAGGTGTCTGATAACGGCCCTGAAACCGCGCTCAGTTCTTAGTTGAAAAGTGTGATTTTCGATGTCGTTATCTCTTAGGAATTTTTGAAGCTTTCGGTAAGTTGGAATATCAGAGCACTGCACTCTAAAGCCTTGCCCTATGGAGGGCTTAGTGGTGAAATTTTCTTGGCCGATGGCCTGAGTGAGATCAGATATAAGGCGCATTATATCGCTATATCCTGATATATAAAGGGGTGCAGGTTTAGCAATTAATTTCGAGGCCATAGATTCTTCTGTGGCCTGAGGTGGGGTAACTTGCTTGTTTTTAGAAATGATTGCTTTGTTAGTGTCATGTGACTCAGTGGCTGATTTATTATATGCATTTTTATTTTCAGGTTTAGAATGTAGGTCAAGCGGGAGGCTGTCATGGGAGTCATCTTCCTCGAGGTCAATGGGAGAGTTTAAAGTGGATTTTTTATTGCTTTTAGGGCTATTTCCTTTTGTGGCGGTTCGTTTCTTTTCATTTTGTTTAACAAGATCGTCGTTTTTCTTCAATTCTTCTCTTGATTTTAGAATATCAGTTAGCGAAGGTTGTGGATTATGTGAAGTTTTACCTTTTAATAGCTGGGCTGCAGCGGCAGCCTTAGAAGTAGAGGGGAGCATTGTGAGATTCCTTTCACTTTGAATTTTTTGTAGCACTTTTGACAACGTGGGTGCAGCCACGTGTTTTGGCGATTCAGGAATCATTTCAACGTCCACGTCCGCGTCTTCATCGTCACTTGCATCACATGCCATTAATTCAGACATATTAGCACTAATAGTTTTTTTATAACTTTTATTTTATTTTATTTTGCAACTTTTTCTTTTTTTTCTTTTTCTTTTTCAGCTTTGTATGTCTATCGCATACAGAATTGCGCTCTGCATTGTATTCCTCAGCCTTAACAGCTGGCTAGCAGCTAAAAGGAGAGGAATTACAATAGTCAGGGCGTCTTTTTTATTTTCATCAATGTTCTCAATACATTTTTCGAAAATATAATAACACCTTAAATTAACTTAAATGTAAGGTTCAGTATTAACAAAAATGATATTATCTTTTTATTCTAGTTTTTAAATATAAAATTAATTTTGCAATAACAGCCAATATGGCATTAAATGTATATATTAAATTTAGTAGTTTTATTGGCTTATTAAATATATTTAAATTTAGAGGGGGGAAGGGTCGGGACAATGTCGTGTGAGCTTCCTTAAATACTATATCTAATTATATTATCCTTAGTTGGCGATTTATTCCAGTGGTGGCTGATTGATCTTCTAATTGTTTTGATGTTTTGGAATGATTCGGCGACCATTGATGAGTATTTATTTCAGTTGGATGTGGTTGGTGTTGTTTTTCTTTTTATTTTATTTTATTTTTTTTTTTTTTTTTTTTTTGTTTTTATTATTTTGTTTGAAGCGTTATGGAAACTGTCAATTAGAGTTGGAGAGGTAGGTGTTTTGTTCTTTTAGATATTAAATAAAATTTTTATTTACTTGTTTATTTGCTTTCTTTTAGATTTAGCGTTTATATATAGCATTTAACTTTTTATTACAGGACGGCAGAGTTAAATTATTTTTCAATTTGTTAATCGGTGAGTTTCTTTATATTTGTTCTTTCTTTTTCAAATGACGCAAAATTGTTCTTAGTGACTGTTTATACTCAATTAGGTAAAAATTGGTTTGACGAGTCGCAATTCGATAACTTGGTTGTTTTTAGTTATCGATGTTTATGCGATATTTTCCACTTTTGTTTTTATGCGCTCTTTTTGATCTTGTTTTGTAGCTTTAGAGAACTAGTGATTATTATGTAGCGTTATTATTATTAACTATTAATTTTAATTTATTTTGCAGGTGTCTCGTTGTTTGGGCTGGTGTGTTGTTCCTAATTTATTTTGGTAAGTATTATTTTGTTGTTTTAATTATTTTGTATGTATTTCAGGAGTTGTTATTGTTTAATTATTTTTATTTAATTTGCAGGTTTCTGGTTGTTTGGTAAGTATATTTTTTGGTGTTAATTCGGCGATTTTTGATGAACATTTATTTCAGGTGGAAGTGATGTGCTTTTTGTTACAAGCGTTACACGAACTGCTACTCAGGATTGGAGAGATGAGTGTTTTGTTCTTTAATTATTTATTTAAGATTTTATTTACTTGTTTATTTACTTTATTTTAGATTTTTGTTCGTGTATTTACTACGAGGTTTTTCTTTACTTTAGTGACAGCGAAGAATTAAACTGGTAAACAAAGTTGAGTAAATGTGATGTTTTAGTTCTGTAAATTTTTTAATAATAGCCGCAGCGTTCCAAATTGAGATTTTTAGTTTATTTATGTTTGTATTATATTGTTGAGTGGATTGTGTAATGTTGATCGGATTTGTAGGATTGCTAAAGGATATTGTTTCCATCATTTGCGTTAGACTTGGCAATTAGAAATGTAGTTAGTGTAGAAATCATGTCAATTAATTTGTCTAGTTTTGCTTCGACGTTATTTCGGTTTCTGTCAGCGATCAGAAGGTCAATAAGCTGGTCTAGTTTTGGATCAAGGTTGGATGCGTTGGTGTGGGCGTGGGCATATGACTGGCTGATGTTGCCCAAGCTGCAGCTTTTCTTTTGAAGAGATGGTTTGTTTTGAGGTTGCGTTGTTTGTTTGACATTCAAGCCATTGCGAAGAGTGGCCGCATAGCTTTTTGAACGGTTTGTATTCATAATATTAATAGTTTGGGGCACTTGTTGGATTGGGTTTGATAAGTTTGCTTTTTGAATTTCATTAGTCAGATTGGGCACGACTTTGCTGAGTTTTGTGATGAATGTATTGATATTTGAAGTACTGGCGTTTTCTCTTTTCTTGCAGATTTCTTTATATACGCTGCATCCTTTGTAGCTGGCCGCGTGCGGCCCTGAGCAGTTGGCGCATTTGGCCGGGTTGGAGTCGTCCTTTGGCTTGTTGCAGGTAGTAGAAGCATGATCGCCTCCACACTTTACACATACGAAAGGTCGACGGCAGTAATTTTTGGTGTGTCCAAATTGTTGGCATCTGTGACACTGTGCGACGTCACGCGATTTTATTGGCTTTTCCACTTTTATATTTTGATTTCCAAGAGTAGTGAGATTTAATAAATCAGTGTTATTGTCTTTTAATTCGAGTTCAATTTCGAAGAGATCCAAAGACTCTTTAGTGAAGCGTGTTTTAATGTTTCTAAGAAATCTAACCTCATGGCCTAAATTGCTAAGATGCTCTCGGATCCATTTGTCAGGTGTGGTATGGTGAAGGTGTCTGATAACGGCCCTGAAACCGCGCTCAGTTCTTAGTTGAAAAGTGTGATTTTCGATGTCGTTATCTCTTAGGAATTTTTGAAGCTTTCGGTAAGTTGGAATATCAGAGCACTGCACTCTAAAGCCTTGTCCTATGGAGGGCTTAGTGGTGAAATTTTCTTGGCCAATGGCCTGAGTGAGATCAGATGTAAGGCGCATTATATCGCTATAACCTGATATGTAAAGAGGTGCAGGTTTTGCATTTAATTTCGAGGCCATAGATTCTTCCGTGACCTGAGGTGGGGTGACTTGTTTGTTATTAGATGTGATTGCTTTGTTAATAGTGTCATTTAACTCAGTGGCTGATTTATTGTATGCATTTCTTTTTTCAGGTTTCGAATTGAGGTTAAGTGGGAGGCTGTCATGCGAGTCATCTTCGTCCAGATCAATAGGAGAGTTTAAAGTGGATTTTTTATTGCTTTTAGGGCTATTTCCTTTAGTGGCGATTCGTTTCTTTTCATTTTGTTTAACAAGTTCGTCGTTTTTGTTTAATTCTCTTGATTTGAAAAAATCCGATAGCGTGGGTTGGGGGTTATGTAAAGTTTTACCTTTTAATAGCTGGGCTGCAGCGGCAGCCTTAGAAGTGGAGGGGAGCATAGAGAGTTTTCTTTCGCTTTTTAATTGCTGGGCTGCAGCAGCAGCCTTAGAAGTGGAGGGGAGCATAGAGAGTTTTCTTTCACTTTGAATTTGCTTTAGCACTTTTGACAACGTGGGTGCAGCCACGTGTTTTTGCGTTTCAGAAATCATTTCAACGTCCACGTCCTCGTCTTCATCGTCACTTGCATCACATGCCATTAATTCAGACATATTAGCACTAATAGTTTTTTTTATAACTTTTATTTTATTTTATTTTGCAACTTTTTTTTTTTTTTTCTTTTTTTTCTGCTTTTTTTTTCAGCTTTGTATGTCTATCGCATACAGAATTGCGCTCTGCATTGTATTCCTCAGCCTTAACAGCTGGCTAGCAGCTAAAAGGAGAGGAATTACAATAGTCAGGGCGTCTTTTTTATTTTCATCAATGTTCTCAAATACATTTTTCGAAAATATAATAACACCTTAAATTAACTTAAATGTAAGGTTCAGTATTGACAAAAATGATATTATCTTTTTATTCTAGTTTTTAAATATAACATTAATTTTGCAATGACAGCCAATATGGCATTAAATGTATATATTAAGTTTTGTAGTTTTATTGGCTTTATTAAATATATTTAAATTTAGGGGGGGAATGGTCGGGACAATGTCGTGTGAGCTTCCTTAAATTAAACTATATCTAATTATATTATCCTTAGTTGGCGATTTATTCCAGTGGTGGCTGGTTGATCTTCTAATTGTGTTGATGTTTTGGAATGAGATTATTTTTATTTCTTTGCAGGTGTACAATTGATTTTATTTATTATTATTTTGGTAGGTATAGTATGTTGATGTTCATTCAGTGACTATTGACGAGTATTTATTTCAGTTGGAGGTGATTGCCTTCTTTCTTTTTTTTTAACTTTTTATTTCAGGGCGGAGTCAAATTATTATTAAATAGGATAGTAGGTGATTCTCTTTTTATATTTTCTTTCTTATTCAAATCTCGCAGTATTGATCTTAGTGTCTGTTTTAGGTAAGAATTGGCTTGACGAGTCGCAATTCGATAACTTGGTTGTTTTTTTTGTTATCGATGTTTATGTGATATTTTCCTCTTTTGTTTTTATGCGCTCTTTTTGATCTTATTTTGTAGCTTTAGAGAATTGATGAGTATTATGTAGTGTTATTATTATTAACTATTTATTTTTATTTATTTTGCAGGTGTTTCGTTGTTCGGGCTGGTGTGTTGTTCCTAATTTATTTTGGTAAGTATTATTTTGTTGTTTTAATTATTTTGTATGTATTTCAGGAGTTGATATTATTTAATTATTTTTATCTAATTTGCAGGTTTCTGGTTGTTTGATAAGTTTATTTCTTTTGGTGTTTATTCGGCGATTTTTGATGAACATTCATTTCAGGTGGAAGTGATTGGCTTTTTGGTGCAAGCGTTACACGAACTGCCAATCAGAGTTGTAGAGAAAGGTGTATTATTCATTTATTTATTATATAAAATGTTATTTACTTGTTTATTTGCTTTCTTTGAGTTTTAATGCTTATATAGAGATTTTATTTCACTTTTTATTTCAGGACGTCGGTAAGTATTATTTCTTTTCCGGGTGCCGTAGTATTGGTTTTATTGATGGCATTACTCATTTTGGTAAGAATTGGATTAGCGGGTCGCATTCGATCGCATGATTGCTTAATGTTATCGATGTCTATGCGATATTTTTCGCTTTTGTTTTTATGCGCTCGTTTTGATCTTATTCTTGTAGTTTTTGAGAAAGGGTAAGTATTATGTAGTGTTGCATTTATTAACTAAAATTCCTTTTATTTATGTTGCAGGTGTCTCGTTGATTGGGCTGACTTCTTGTTTCTTGTTATTTTGGTAAGTATTATTTTGTTTAAAGTGAAAATTTGTAAATATTTATATCAGGTGTTATTATTTAATTATTCTTATTTATTTTGCAGGTTTCTCGTGGTTTGGTATAGATGGACTTGTTTGTTAGCAATTTAGTAAGTATAGTTTTTGGTGTTCATTCGGCGATTATTGATGAATATTTATTTCAGTTAGAAGTGAATGGCTTTTGTTATAAGCGTTACACGGACTGCTACTCAGAGTAGGGGAGATGAGTATTTTGTTCTTTTATTTATTAATTGAGATTTTATTTACTTTCTTTTGGATTACTATTCATATAGCATTTAATCTGTTTATTTCAGGAAGGCGGAGCTAAACTACTATACAGCGTGTGAAGGTCAGTAAGTGTTTTATTAATTTATTTTGTTTTGCAGCTAATTCCGTTTTATATTTTAGGATGAAGTGCAATAAGCAGCGTTATGAAGTACGTTATACGGAGAGTGTTTATGCCATATCATGGACTTATTCTGTAGGATTGGCAATTTTAATTTCAATAGCAGGTTTTGTATACTGTGATCTGTGGTTTAAAAATTATAAACATTTAGATAAGGTATTTTAATACTATGTTTTTCTTTTCTTTATTTCAGCTTTGTATGTCTATCGCATACAGAATTGCGCTCTGCATTGTATTCCTCAGCCTTAACAGCTGGCTAGCAGCTAAAAGGAGAGGAATTACAATAGTCAGGGCGTCTTTTTTATTTTCATCAATGTTCTCAATACATTTTTCGAAAATATAATAACACCTTAAATTAACTTAAATGTAAGGTTCAGTATTAACAAAAATGATATTATCTTTTTATTCTAGTTTTTAAATATAACATTAATTTTGCAATAACAGCCAATATGGCATTAAATGTATATATTAAATTTTGTAGTTTTATTGACTTAATTAAATATATTTAAATTTAGAGGGGGGAAGGGTCGGGACAATGTCGTGTGAGCTTCCTTAAATACTATATCTAATTATATTATCCTTAGTTGGCGATTTATTCCAGTGGTGGCTGATTGATCTTCTAATTGTTTTGATGTTTTGGAATGATTCGGTGACTATTGATGAGTATTTATTTCAGTTGGATGTGGTTGGTGTTGTTTTTCTTTTTCTTTTTTTTATTTTTATTATTTTGTTTGAAGCGTTATGGAAACTGTCAATTAGAGTTGGAGAGATTGGTGTTTTGTTCTTTTAGATATTAAATAAAATTTTTATTTACTTGTTTATTTGCTTTCTTTTAGATTTAGCGTTTATATATAGCATTTAACTTTTTATTACAGGACGGCAGAGTTAAATTATTTTTCAATTTGTTAATCGGTGAGATTCTTTATATTTGTTCTTTCTTTTTCAAATGACGCAAAATTGTTCTTAGTGACTGTTTATACTCAATTAGGTAAGATTTGGTTTGACGAGTCGCAATTCGATAACTTGGTTGTTTTTAGTTATCGATGTTTATGCGATATTTTCCACTTTTGTTTTTATGCGCTCTTTTGATCTTGTTTTGTAGCTTTAGAGAACTAGTGATTATTATGTAGCGTTATTATTATTATTATTTGAGCTGGTGTGTTGTTCCTAATTTATTTTGGTAAGTATTATTTTGTTGTTTTAATTATTTTGTATGTATTTCAGGAGTTGTTATTGTTTAATTATTTTTATTTAATTTGCAGGTTTCTGGTTGTTTGGTAAGTATATTTTTAGTGTTAATTCGGCGATTTTTGATGAACATTTATTTCAGGTGGAAGTGATGTGCTTTTTGTTACAAGCGTTACACGAACTGCTACTCAGGATTGGAGAGATGAGTGTTTTGTTCTTTAATTATTTATTTAAGATTTTATTTACTTGTTTATTTACTTTATTTTAGATTTTTGTTCATGTATTTACTACGAGGTTTTTCTTTACTTTAGTGACAGCGAAGAATTAAACTGGTAAACAAAGTTGAGTAAATGTGATGTTTTAGTTCTGTAAATTTTTTAGTAATAGCCGCAGCGTTCCAAATTGAGATTTTTAGTTTATTTATGTTTGTATTATATTGTTGAGTGGATTGTGTAATGTTGATCGGATTTGTAGGATTGCTAAAGGATATTGTTTCCATCATTTGCGTTGGACTTGGCAATTAGAAATGTAGTTAGTGTAGAAATCATGTCAATTAATTTGTCTAGTTTTGCTTCGACGTTATTTCGGTTTCTGTCAGCGATCAGAAGGTCAATAAGCTGGTCTAGTTTTGGATCAAGGTTGGATGCGTTGGTGTGGGCGTGGGCATATGACTGGCTGATGTTGCCCAAGCTGCAGCTTTTCTTTTGTAGAGATGGTTTGTTTTGAGGTTGCGTTGTTTGTTTGACATTCAAGCCATTGCGAAGAGTGGCCGCATAGCTTTTTGAACGGTTTGTATTCATAATATTAATAGTTTGGGGCACTTGTTGGATTGGGTTTGATAAGTTTGCTTTTTGAATTTCATTAGTCAGATTGGGCACGACTTTGCTGAGTTTTGTGATGAATGTATTGATATTTGAAGTACTGGCGTTTTCTCTTTTCTTGCAGATTTCTTTATATACGCTGCATCCTTTGTAGCTGGCCGCGTGCGGCCCTGAGCAGTTGGCGCATTTGGCCGGGTTGGAGTCGTCCTTTGGCTTGTTGCAGGTAGTAGAAGCATGATCGCCTCCACACTTTACACATACGAAAGGTCGACGGCAGTAATTTTTGGTGTGTCCAAATTGTTGGCATCTGTGACACTGTGCGACGTCACGCGATTTTATTGGCTTTTCCACTTTTATATTTTGATTTCCAAGAGTAGTGAGATTTAATAAATCAGTGTTATTGTCTTTTAATTCGAGTTCAATTTCGAAGAGATCCAAAGACTCTTTAGTGAAGCGTGTTTTAATGTTTCTAAGAAATCTAACCTCATGGCCTAAATTGCTAAGATGCTCTCGGATCCATTTGTCAGGTGTGGTATGGTGAAGGTGTCTGATAACGGCCCTGAAACCGCGCTCAGTTCTTAGTTGAAAAGTGTGATTTTCGATGTCGTTATCTCTTAGGAATTTCTGAAGCTTTCGGTAAGTTGGAATATCAGAGCACTGCACTCTAAAGCCTTGTCCTATGGAGGGCTTAGTGGTGAAATTTTCTTGGCCAATGGCCTGAGTGAGATCAGATGTAAGGCGCATTATATCGCTATAACCTGATATGTAAAGAGGTGCAGGTTTTGCATTTAATTTCGAGGCCATAGATTCTTCCGTGACCTGAGGTGGGGTGACTTGTTTGTTATTAGATGTGATTGCTTTGTTAATAGTGTCATTTGACTCAGTGGCTGATTTATTATATGCATTTCTTTTTTCAGGTTTCGAATTGAGGTTAAGTGGGAGGCTGTCATGCGAGTCATCTTCGTCCAGATCAATAGGAGAGTTTAAAGTGGATTTTTATTGCTTTTAGGGCTATTTCCTTTAGTGGCGATTCGTTTCTTTTCATTTTGTTTAACAAGTTCGTCGTTTTTGTTTAATTCTCTTGATTTGAAAAAATCCGATAGCGTGGGTTGGGGGTTATGTAAAGTTTTACCTTTTAATAGCTGGGCTGCAGCGGCAGCCTTAGAAGTGGAGGGGAGCATAGAGAGTTTCCTTTCGCTTTTTAATTGCTGGGCTGCAGCAGCAGCCTTAGAAGTGGAGGGGAGCATAGAGAGTTTTCTTTCACTTTGAATTTGCTTTAGCACTTTTGACAACGTGGGTGCAGCCACGTGTTTTTGCGTTTCAGAAATCATTTCAACGTCCACGTCCTCGTCTTCATCGTCACTTGCATCACATGCCATTAATTCAGACATATTAGCACTAATAGTTTTTTTATAACTTTTATTTTATTTTTTTTTTTTCAGTTTTCAGCTTTTCAGCTTTTTCAGCTTTGTATGTCTATCGCATACAGAATTGCGCTCTGCATTGTATTCCTCAGCCTTAACAGCTGGCTAGCAGCTAAAAGGAGAGGAATTACAATAGTCAGGGCGTCTTTTTTATTTTCATCAATGTTCTCAATACATTTTTCGAAAATATAATAACACCTTAAATTAACTTAAATGTAAGGTTCAGTATTAACAAAAATGATATTATCTTTTTATTCTAGTTTTTAAATATAACATTAATTTTGCAATAACAGCCAATATGGCATTAAATGTATATATTAAATTTTGTAGTTTTATTGACTTAATTAAATATATTTAAATTTAGAGGGGGGAAGGGTCGGGACAATGTCGTGTGAGCTTCCTTAAATACTATATCTAATTATATTATCCTTAGTTGGCGATTTATTCCAGTGGTGGCTGATTGATCTTCTAATTGTTTTGATGTTTTGGAATGATTCGGTGACTATTGATGAGTATTTATTTCAGTTGGATGTGGTTGGTGTTGTTTTTCTTTTTCTTTTTTTTATTTTTATTATTTTGTTTGAAGCGTTATGGAAACTGTCAATTAGAGTTGGAGAGATAGGTGTTTTGTTCTTTTAGATATTAAATAAAATTTTTATTTACTTGTTTATTTGCTTTCTTTTAGATTTAGCGTTTATATATAGCATTTAACTTTTTATTACAGGACGGCAGAGTTAAATTATTTTTCAATTTGTTAATCGGTGAGATTCTTTATATTTGTTCTTTCTTTTTCAAATGACGCAAAATTGTTCTTAGTGACTGTTTATACTCAATTAGGTAAGATTTGGTTTGACGAGTCGCAATTCGATAACTTGGTTGTTTTTAGTTATCGATGTTTATGCGATATTTTCCACTTTTGTTTTTATGCGCTCTTTTTGATCTTGTTTTGTAGCTTTAGAGAACTAGTGATTATTATGTAGCGTTATTATTATTATTATTTGAGCTGGTGTGTTGTTCCTAATTTATTTTGGTAAGTATTATTTTGTTGTTTTAATTATTTTGTATGTATTTCAGGAGTTGTTATTGTTTAATTATTTTTATTTAATTTGCAGGTTTCTGGTTGTTTGGTAAGTATATTTTTTAGTGTTAATTCGGCGATTTTTGATGAACATTTATTTCAGGTGGAAGTGATGTGCTTTTTGTTACAAGCGTTACACGAACTGCTACTCAGGATTGGAGAGATGAGTGTTTTGTTCTTTAATTATTTATTTAAGATTTTATTTACTTGTTTATTTACTTTATTTTAGATTTTTGTTCATGTATTTACTACGAGGTTTTTCTTTACTTTAGTGACAGCGAAGAATTAAACTGGTAAACAAAGTTGAGTAAATGTGATGTTTTAGTTCTGTAAATTTTTTAGTAATAGCCGCAGCGTTCCAAATTGAGATTTTTAGTTTATTTATGTTTGTATTATATTGTTGAGTGGATTGTGTAATGTTGATCGGATTTGTAGGATTGCTAAAGGATATTGTTTCCATCATTTGCGTTGGACTTGGCAATTAGAAATGTAGTTAGTGTAGAAATCATGTCAATTAATTTGTCTAGTTTTGCTTCGACGTTATTTCGGTTTATGTCAGCGATCAGAAGGTCAATAAGCTGGTCTAGTTTTGGATCAAGGTTGGATGCGTTGGTGTGGGCGTGGGCATATGACTGGCTGATGTTGCCCAAGCTGCAGCTTTTCTTTTGTAGAGATGGTTTGTTTTGAGGTTGCGTTGTTTGTTTGACATTCAAGCCATTGCGAAGAGTGGCCGCATAGCTTTTTGAACGGTTTGTATTCATAATATTAATAGTTTGGGGCACTTGTTGGATTGGGTTTGATAAGTTTGCTTTTTGAATTTCATTAGTCAGATTGGGCACGACTTTGCTGAGTTTTGTGATGAATGTATTGATATTTGAAGTACTGGCGTTTTCTCTTTTCTTGCAGATTTCTTTATATACGCTGCATCCTTTGTAGCTGGCCGCGTGCGGCCCTGAGCAGTTGGCGCATTTGGCCGGGTTGGAGTCGTCCTTTGGCTTGTTGCAGGTAGTAGAAGCATGATCGCCTCCACACTTTACACATACGAAAGGTCGACGGCAGTAATTTTTGGTGTGTCCAAATTGTTGGCATCTGTGACACTGTGCGACGTCACGCGATTTTATTGGCTTTTCCACTTTTATATTTTGATTTCCAAGAGTAGTGAGATTTAATAAATCAGTGTTATTGTCTTTTAATTCGAGTTCAATTTCGAAGAGATCCAAAGACTCTTTAGTGAAGCGTGTTTTAATGTTTCTAAGAAATCTAACCTCATGGCCTAAATTGCTAAGATGCTCTCGGATCCATTTGTCAGGTGTGGTATGGTGAAGGTGTCTGATAACGGCCCTGAAACCGCGCTCAGTTCTTAGTTGAAAAGTGTGATTTTCGATGTCGTTATCTCTTAGGAATTTCTGAAGCTTTCGGTAAGTTGGAATATCAGAGCACTGCACTCTAAAGCCTTGTCCTATGGAGGGCTTAGTGGTGAAATTTTCTTGGCCAATGGCCTGAGTGAGATCAGATGTAAGGCGCATTATATCGCTATAACCTGATATGTAAAGAGGTGCAGGTTTTGCATTTAATTTCGAGGCCATAGATTCTTCCGTGACCTGAGGTGGGGTGACTTGTTTGTTATTAGATGTGATTGCTTTGTTAATAGTGTCATTTGACTCAGTGGCTGATTTATTATATGCATTTCTTTTTTCAGGTTTCGAATTGAGGTTAAGTGGGAGGCTGTCATGCGAGTCATCTTCGTCCAGATCAATAGGAGAGTTTAAAGTGGATTTTTTATTGCTTTTAGGGCTATTTCCTTTAGTGGCGATTCGTTTCTTTTCATTTTGTTTAA
The DNA here is from genome assembly GCA_030914335.1 of Drosophila borborema. Taxonomy (NCBI): domain Eukaryota; kingdom Metazoa; phylum Arthropoda; class Insecta; order Diptera; family Drosophilidae; genus Drosophila; species Drosophila borborema. The sequence goes on from JAUESP010000105.1 coordinate 36,138, forward strand.
CAAGTTCGTCGTTTTTGTTTAATTCTCTTGATTTGAAAAAATCCGATAGCGTGGGTTGGGGGTTATGTAAAGTTTTACCTTTTAATAGCTGGGCTGCAGCGGCAGCCTTAGAAGTGGAGGGGAGCATAGAGAGTTTCCTTTCGCTTTTTAATTGCTGGGCTGCAGCAGCAGCCTTAGAAGTGGAGGGGAGCATAGAGAGTTTTCTTTCACTTTGAATTTGCTTTAGCACTTTTGACAACGTGGGTGCAGCCACGTGTTTTTGCGTTTCAGAAATCATTTCAACGTCCACGTCCTCGTCTTCATCGTCACTTGCATCACATGCCATTAATTCAGACATATTAGCACTAATAGTTTTTTTATAACTTTTATTTTATTTTATTTTGCAACTTTTTTTTTTTTTCAGCTTTTTTTTTCATTTTTTCATTTTTTTTTTTTTTCAGCTTTGTATGTCTATCGCATACAGAATTGCGCTCTGCATTGTATTCCTCAGCCTTAACAGCTGGCTAGCAGCTAAAAGGAGAGGAATTACAATAGTCAGGGCGTCTTTTTTATTTTCATCAATGTTCTCAAATACATTTTTCGAAAATATAATAACACCTTAAATTAACTTAAATGTAAGGTTCAGTATTGACAAAAATGATATTATCTTTTTATTCTAGTTTTTAAATATAACATTAATTTTGCAATGACAGCCAATATGGCATTAAATGTATATATTAAGTTTGTAGTTTTATTGGCTTTATTAAATATATTTAAATTTAGGGGGGGAATGGTCGGGACAATGTCGTGTGAGCTTCCTTAAATTAAACTATATCTAATTATATTATCCTTAGTTGGCGATTTATTCCAGTGGTGGCTGGTTGATCTTCTAATTGTGTTGATGTTTTGGAATGAGATTATTTTTATTTCTTTGCAGGTGTACAATTGATTTTATTTATTATTATTTTGGTAGGTATAGTATGTTGATGTTCATTCAGTGACTATTGACGAGTATTTATTTCAGTTGGAGGTGATTGCCTTCTTTCTTTTTTTTAACTTTTTATTTCAGGGCGGAGTCAAATTATTATTAAATTGGATAGTAGGTGATTCTCTTTTTATATTTTCTTTCTTATTCAAATCTCGCAGTATTGATCTTAGTGTCTGTTTTAGGTAAGAATTGGCTTGACGAGTCGCAATTCGATAACTTGGTTGTTTTTTTGTTATCGATGTTTATGTGATATTTTCCTCTTTTGTTTTTATGCGCTCTTTTTGATCTTATTTTGTAGCTTTAGAGAATTGATGAGTATTATGTAGTGTTATTATTATTAACTATTTATTTTTATTTATTTTGCAGGTGTTTCGTTGTTCGGGCTGGTGTGTTGTTCCTAATTTATTTTGGTAAGTATTATTTTGTTGTTTTAATTATTTTGTATGTATTTCAGGAGTTGATATTATTTAATTATTTTTATCTAATTTGCAGGTTTCTGGTTGTTTGATAAGTTTATTTCTTTTGGTGTTTATTCGGCGATTTTTGATGAACATTCATTTCAGGTGGAAGTGATTGGCTTTTTGGTACAAGCGTTACACGAACTGCCAATCAGAGTTGTAGAGAAAGGTGTATTATTCATTTATTTATTATATAAAATGTTATTTACTTGTTTATTTGCTTTCTTTGAGTTTTAATGCTTATATAGAGATTTTATTTCACTTTTTATTTCAGGACGTCGGTAAGTATTATTTCTTTTCCGGGTGCCGTAGTATTGGTTTTATTGATGGCATTACTCATTTTGGTAAGAATTGGATTAGCGGGTCGCATTCGATCGCATGATTGCTTAATGTTATCGATGTCTATGCGATATTTTTCGCTTTTGTTTTTATGCGCTCGTTTTGATCTTATTCTTGTAGTTTTTGAGAAAGGGTAAGTATTATGTAGTGTTGCATTTATTAACTAAAATTCCTTTTATTTATGTTGCAGGTGTCTCGTTGATTGGGCTGACTTCTTGTTTCTTGTTATTTTGGTAAGTATTATTTTGTTTAAAGTGAAAATTTGTAAATATTTATATCAGGTGTTATTATTTAATTATTCTTATTTATTTTGCAGGTTTCTCGTGGTTTGGTATAGATGGACTTGTTTGTTAGCAATTTAGTAAGTATAGTTTTTGGTGTTCATTCGGCGATTATTGATGAATATTTATTTCAGTTAGAAGTGAATGGCTTTTGTTATAAGCGTTACACGGACTGCTACTCAGAGTAGGGGAGATGAGTATTTTGTTCTTTTATTTATTAATTGAGATTTTATTTACTTTCTTTTGGATTACTATTCATATAGCATTTAATCTGTTTATTTCAGGAAGGCGGAGCTAAACTACTATACAGCGTGTGAAGGTCAGTAAGTGTTTTATTAATTTATTTTGTTTTGCAGCTAATTCCGTTTTATATTTTAGGATGAAGTGCAATAAGCAGCGTTATGAAGTACGTTATACGGAGAGTGTTTATGCCATATCATGGACTTATTCTGTAGGATTGGCAATTTTAATTTCAATAGCAGGTTTTGTATACTGTGATCTGTGGTTTAAAAATTATAAACATTTAGATAAGGTATTTTAATACTATGTTTTTCTTTTCTTTAGGGGCAGCGAAGAATTAAACTACTATACAGAGTGCGAGGCTCCGTAAGTGTTTTAATATTTTAATATGAGCATTAGTGTTTGATTTAGTTTGTGTTTTGTGTTAAGTGAGTGAATTATCATTCAGGACGAGTTATGTGTTTTCGTCTGTGGCTTCGGTATGAGGTATGGGTGCAATTTCATTAAATATAGTGAGTCTTGAGTGTAAGTTATTAGCATCGGAGGAAGGTTGTTCATCACCATGTCTATTGAGCGTATTTGTATTTGTTGCCGAGGATGTGTTTTGAGTATTGTTTTGGGTCGTTTCATTAAGTGCAGAGGCAGCTCTGGCTTCACGTAAACGTTGTCGCCTAAGCTCCTCGGTTTGTTGGAGATGATCCAGCATTGTGATTGGGCCGAAGAAAGGGCCTCTTATTAGGTCATTTAGATGATTTTCAAAGTCGATTCGTGCTTGGATTCGTTCTTGCTCTCGTTCTTCAATTGCGTTTGATAGATGAGTTTGAACTACAGTTGAATATCTTTGTCTAGTTAGCCGTCTAGGAACATATGGGCTTCGCGCAATGCTTCTGGCTTCCGAGTTGGTGTGTATTAACAGTCGATCATAGTATTTTTGGCAAGCTTTGTTGTATATGACTTCCAGTGTTTCTACCTCAAGGTCAGAGAAGATTCTTTCGTTAGATATGTAATAGGGTGCACCCGCTATTTGCCTTAAAGCTTTGCTGTGTAGTACTATTATTCGGAGGAATTGGGTGTCTGACAATAAAGGTGCCCAGACAGCCATTGTATATTGCCATATCGGAGCAATTAGTTGTTTATATAGGATAACCTTGGTTTTCAAGTTTAGTTTACTATTTTTGTTTATAAGCCAGTTAATTTGATTCAGTCGTGTTCGTACTTTAGCTTCTAGTATAGTTAAGTGTTGGCTAAAGTGAAGCTTCGTATCAAGAGTAACACCTAGGTAGGAGTGTTTGGTATCGTATTTGATCTCTATGTTGTTTAGTTTTATTTTTTCAAAGTGTGGGATTCTTTTTAGTGTATGTATGACATGTGTTGTTTTGGTTGGATTTATGGATATACACCATTTTTTAGCCCAGGTACTCAGATAATTTAAATACCTTTGTTGTTCTAGGAGTGCGACATTCAACTTGGAATGGGATGCGAATGCAACAGTGTCATCTGCATAGGTTGCAATCATGCTATAGTTGTCTCTAGAGCATATCGCTGTTAACGGAATGTCACTGGTAAAAATGTTGTATAGGACCGGGCCTAAGAGGCTACCTTGTGGGACGCCCGCTTTAATTGGCTTGACATCAGAGCGAACACCACCGTGGCACTCTACTAGGAAAGAGCGGTCGCTCAAATAACTGTCGAGAATGTTGTATAGTGCTGTTGAAAGAATCTTTTTTAGTTTGTAGCGAAGTCCTGTGTGCCAGACACGATCAAACGCTTCTTTTATGTCTAAGTAGATTGCAGAGCAAAAGCAGTCATTCTCAAATGCCTGCAGAATAAATTTTGTCACTCTCCCAAGTTGTTGGTCGGCAGAGTGTGCTTTACGGAAGCCGAACTGGTGGTCTGGAATGACGTTTGAAACACTTTCTTGCTCAAGCATACGGGTAAGAATGATGTTTTCTAGTATTTTCGAAAGGCCAGAGAGAAGACTTATTGGTCTGTATGAGGAGACCAACTGCGTTGGCTTGCCTGGTTTATGGATCATTTTTACGAGAGCCATTTTCCAGCAAGTGGGGAAGTGGCCTAAGCGAAGAGCATTATTATAGATCAATGTAAGATATATTATGGCTTTTATTGGTAGAGATTTTATTGTGTGATTATCCACTTGATCGATTCCAGCAGCTTTTTTATTTTCAAGAGATTTTATGATGTTTATCACTTCCGTGACTCTGACTGGACGAAAATCGGTGTTGCTATTAGTGGCAACCCGCGCAATGTCAGCTTCTATTTCGTTTAGTTCTTCTTGAGAGACTGTGATGATGGGGCTGAATCTTTCTTCAAGGTGTAAAGCGAAAACTTCGGCTTTTTCCGTAGTGGATTTGCACCAGACTTTGTTATTATTTGAGCTGTTGTCATCACCAGACTTAATTAATGGTAAATTTGGAGCTGGCTGCCTCTTGATATTATTAGTAATTTTCCAAAGTTTTTGCATTTGATATCTGTCAGTCGAAACTATTGATCTAAATGTGTTTTCTTCGAATTTTCTTTTTGCAGTTTTTATTTCTGCTTTTATTTTGTTTGATAGCCAATTACAGAGTGACTTAGTATGTGGGCTGCGTGTTTGAAAGAGGTGCTTTTTAATTAATCTTTTTAGTTTAATGAGTTGCAGAGTTTGACTATTTATGCGAAAGTAGTTTCTGGAAAATCTCTGAGGGGCAGTTGTTGTTTGTGGATTCGCCAGTAGGGCTGCTTCTTTGATATTGTTTAGCAGTATGTCAGCCGCATCGTCTATGTCAGCCGCACACCTAATTTCAGTATTTAATAGGATACGTTCGTTCAAGTGATTTTGAAATTTAATTTTATTTGCATTTAATTTCAGAAGGTGACCATTAACTTTATTTATTTCTGGAAACTCGCCATATTTAATCAATAGTGGCAAGTGATCTGATCCAAGATGGTGAGAGTCTGTGATTTGGAGTAAGTCACGCCTGATACCTTTATAAATGGCGAAGTCTATGGCAGAAGGCGAGTGGCGCTGATTGAAAGGATAGTGAGTTGGAGATCCTGTGGCCAGGATGTTTAGGTTACTTTTATGAACAAAGTTTAATAAGTTTCTTCCTCTGAGACAGGATCTGGCGTTTCCCCACCACTGGCTCCTGGCATTCCAGTCACCGCCGATAATGAAGGAATCTCCCAGCAACTGGAACGTTTCTTTAAGGTTGTCCTCATTCCATCTGACTTGGGGAGGACAATAGATAGCTGCGATACTGATTGTTCTTCCTTGGAGCAGACTGATCGATACCGCTTGAACTTGAAATTGTACGTTTGTTAGGCTGGGTAGGCAGTAGTGGGAAATGTTATTTTTTATTATCAAGACAGCGCCGCCTCTGCGCCTGTTTGCTGGATGATTAGCTTTATATATTATATAGCCACTAATTTTAATAATGTCTGAACTAATTAAATGTGATTCAGAAACTAGCATTAAGTCAATGTTATGCTGATATAAATATAGTTTTAGTTCTGTAAGTTTTTTAATAATACCCGCAGCGTTCCAAATTGAGATTTTTAGTTTATTTATGTTTGCATTATGTAGCTGAGTGGATTGTGAAATGTTAATCGGACTGGTAGGGTTTCTATAGGACATTATTTCCATCATTGGCGTTGGACTTGGCAATTAGAAATGTAGTTAGTGCAGAAATCATGTCAATTAATTTGTCTAGTTTTGCTTCGACGTTATTTCGGTTTCTGTCGGCGATCAGAAGTTCAATAAGCTGGTCTAGCTTTGGATCAAGGTTGGATGTATTGGTGTGGGTATGGGCATATGACTGGCTGATGTTGCCCAAGCTGCAGCTTTTTTTTTGTAGTGTTGGTTTAGTATGGGTTTGCGTTGTTTGTTTAGCATTCAAACCGCCACGGAGGGCGGCCGCATAGCTTGTTGAACGGTTTGTATTAGAGTTTTTCATAACGTTTAAAGTTTGGGGCATTTGTTGGATTGGGTTGGTTGGAATTACTTTTTGAATTTGGTGTGCCAGGTTTGGCACGGCGTTGCTGAGTTTTGTGATGAATGTATTGATGTTTGAAGAACTGGCGTTTTCTCTTTTCTTACAGATTTCTTTATAAACACTGCATCCTTTGTAGCTGGCCGCGTGCGGCCCTGAGCAGTTGGCACATTTGGCCGGATTGGAGTCGTCCTTTGGTTTGCTGCAGGTAGTAGAAGCGTGATCGCCTCCACACTTGACACATACGAAAGGTCGACGGCAGTAATTTTTGGTGTGCCCAAATTGTTGGCATCTGTGGCACTGTGCCACGTCACGGGATTTTATTGGTTTTTCCACTTTTATGTTTTGATTTCCAAGAGTAGTGAGATTTAATATATCAGCATTATTGTCTTTTAGTTCAAGTTCAATTTCAAAAAGATCCAAAGACTCTTTAGTGAAACGTGCCTTAATGTTTCTAAGAAATCTAACCTCATGGCCTAAGTTGCTAAGATGCTCTCGGATCCATTTGTCAGGTGTGGTATGGTGAAGGTGTCTGATAACGGCCCTGAAACCGCGCTCAGTTCTTAGTTGAAAAGTGTGATTTTCGATGTCGTTATCTCTTAGGAATTTTTGAAGCTTTCGGTAAGTTGGAATATCAGAGCACTGCACTCTAAAGCCTTGCCCTATGGAGGGCTTAGTGGTGAAATTTTCTTGGCCGATGGCCTGAGTGAGATCAGATATAAGGCGCATTATATCGCTATATCCTGATATATAAAGGGGTGCAGGTTTAGCAATTAATTTCGAGGCCATAGATTCTTCTGTGGCCTGAGGTGGGGTAACTTGCTTGTTTTTAGAAATGATTGCTTTGTTAGTGTCATGTGACTCAGTGGCTGATTTATTATATGCATTTTTATTTTCAGGTTTAGAATGTAGGTCAAGCGGGAGGCTGTCATGGGAGTCATCTTCCTCGAGGTCAATGGGAGAGTTTAAAGTGGATTTTTTATTGCTTTTAGGGCTATTTCCTTTTGTGGCGGTTCGTTTCTTTTCATTTTGTTTAACAAGATCGTCGTTTTTCTTCAATTCTTCTCTTGATTTTAGAATATCAGTTAGCGAAGGTTGTGGATTATGTGAAGTTTTACCTTTTAATAGCTGGGCTGCAGCGGCAGCCTTAGAAGTAGAGGGGAGCATTGTGAGATTCCTTTCACTTTGAATTTTTTGTAGCACTTTTGACAACGTGGGTGCAGCCACGTGTTTTGGCGATTCAGGAATCATTTCAACGTCCACGTCCGCGTCTTCATCGTCACTTGCATCACATGCCATTAATTCAGACATATTAGCACTAATAGTTTTTTTATAACTTTTATTTTATTTTATTTTGCAACTTTTTCTTTTTTTTCTTTTTCATTTTTCAGCTTTGTATGTCTATCGCATACAGAATTGCGCTCTGCATTGTATTCCTCAGCCTTAACAGCTGGCTAGCAGCTAAAAGGAGAGGAATTACAATAGTCAGGGCGTCTTTTTTATTTTCATCAATGTTCTCAATACATTTTTCGAAAATATAATAACACCTTAAATTAACTTAAATGTAAGGTTCAGTATTAACAAAAATGATATTATCTTTTTATTCTAGTTTTTAAATATAACATTAATTTTGCAATAACAGCCAATATGGCATTAAATGTATATATTAAATTTTGTAGTTTTATTGACTTAATTAAATATATTTAAATTTAGAGGGGGGAAGGGTCGGGACAATGTCGTGTGAGCTTCCTTAAATACTATATCTAATTATATTATCCTTAGTTGGCGATTTATTCCAGTGGTGGCTGATTGATCTTCTAATTGTTTTGATGTTTTGGAATGATTCGGTGACTATTGATGAGTATTTATTTCAGTTGGATGTGGTTGGTGTTGTTTTTCTTTTTCTTTTTTTTTATTTTTGTTATTTTGTTTGAAGCGTTATGGAAACTGTCAATTAGAGTTGGAGAGATAGGTGTTTTGTTCTTTTAGATATTAAATAAAATTTTTATTTACTTGTTTATTTGCTTTCTTTTAGATTTAGCGTTTATATATAGCATTTAACTTTTTATTACAGGACGGCTGAGTTAAATTATTATTCAATTTGTTAATCGGTGAGTTTCTTTATATTTGTTCTTTCTTTTTCAAATGACGCAAAATTGTTCTTAGTGACTGTTTTACTCAATTAGGTAAGAATTGGCTTGACGAGTCGCAATTCGATAACTTGGTTGTTTTTAGTTTTCGATGTTTATGCGATATTTTTCACTTTTGTTTTTATGCGCTCTTTTTGATCTTGTTTTGTAGCTTTAGAGAACTAGTGATTATTATGTAGCGTTATTATTATTAACTATTAATTTTAATTTATTTTGCAGGTGTCTCGTTGTTTGGGCTGGTGTGTTGTTCCTAATTTATTTTGGTAAGTATTATTTTGTTGTTTTAATTATTTTGTATGTATTTCAGGAGTTGTTATTATTTAATTATTTTTATTTAATTTGCAGGTTTCTGGTTGTTTGGTAAGTATATTTTTTGGTGTTTATTCGGCGATTTTTGATGAACATTTATTTCAGGTGGAAGTGATTGGCTTTTTGTTACAAGCGTTACACGAACTGCTACTCAGGATTGGAGAGATGAGCGTTTTGTTCTTTAATTATTTATTTAAGATTTTATTTACTTGTTTATTTACTTTATTTTAGATTTTTGTTCGTGTATTTACTACGAGGTTTTTCTTTGCTTTAGTGACAGCGAAGAATTAAACTGGTAAACAAAGTTGAGTAAATGTGATGTTTTAGTTCTGTAAATTTTTTAATAATAGCCGCAGCGTTCCAAATTGAGATTTTTAGTTTATTTATGTTTGTATTATATTGTTGAGTGGATTGTGTAATGTTGATCGGATTTGTAGGATTGCTAAAGGATATTGTTTCCATCATTTGCGTTGTACTTGGCAATTAGAAATGTAGTTAGTGTAGAAATCATGTCAATTAATTTGTCTAGTTTTGCTTCGACGTTATTTCGGTTTCTGTCAGCGATCAGAAGGTCAATAAGTTGGTCTAGTTTTGGATCAAGGTTGGATGCGTTGGTGTGGGCGTGGGCATATGACTGGCTGATGTTGCCCAAGCTGCAGCTTTTCTTTTGTAGAGATGGTTTGTTTTGGGGTTGCGTTGTTTGTTTGACATTCAAGCCATTGCGTAGAGTGGCCGCATAGCTTTTTGAACGGTTTGTATTCATAATATTAATAGTTTGGGGCATTTGTTGGATTTCAGCTTTGTATGTCTATCGCATACAGAATTGCGCTCTGCATTGTATTCCTCAGCCTTAACAGCTGGCTAGCAGCTAAAAGGAGAGGAATTACAATAGTCAGGGCGTCTTTTTTATTTTCATCAATGTTCTCAATACATTTTTCGAAAATATAATAACACCTTAAATTAACTTAAATGTAAGGTTCAGTATTAACAAAAATGATATTATCTTTTTATTCTAGTTTTTAAATATAAAATTAATTTTGCAATAACAGCCAATATGGCATTAAATGTATATATTAAATTTAGTAGTTTTATTGGCTTTATTAAATATATTTAAATTTAGAGGGGGGAAGGGTCGGGACAATGTCGTGTGAGCTTCCTTAAATTAAACTATATCTAATTATATTATCCTTAGTTGGCGATTTATTCCAGTGGTGGCTGATTGATCTTCTAATTGTTTTGATGTTTTGGAATGATTCGGCGACCATTGATGAGTATTTATTTCAGTTGGATGTGGTTGGTGTTGTTTTTCTTTTTATTTTTTATTATTTTGTTTGAAGCGTTATGGAAACTGTCAATTAGAGTTGGAGAGATAGGTGTTTTGTTCTTTTAGATATTAAATAAAATTTTTATTTACTTGTTTATTTGCTTTCTTTTAGATTTAGCGTTTATATATAGCATTTAACTTTTTATTACAGGACGGCAGAGTTAAATTATTTTTCAATTTGTTAATCGGTGAGTTTCTTTATATTTGTTCTTTCTTTTTCAAATGACGCAAAATTGTTCTTAGTGACTGTTTATACTCAATTAGGTAAGAATTGGTTTGACGAGTCGCAATTCGATAACTTGGTTGTTTTTAGTTATCGATGTTTATGCGATATTTTCCACTTTTGTTTTTATGCGCTCTTTTTGATCTTGTTTTGTAGCTTTAGAGAACTAGTGATTATTATGTAGCGTTATTATTATTAACTATTAATTTTAATTTATTTTGCAGGTGTCTCGTTGTTTGGGCTGGTGTGTTGTTCCTAATTTATTTTGGTAAGTATTATTTTGTTGTTTTAATTATTTTGTATGTATTTCAGGAGTTGTTATTGTTTAATTATTTTTATTTAATTTGCAGGTTTCTGGTTGTTTGGTAAGTATATTTTTTGGTGTTAATTCGGCGATTTTTGATGAACATTTATTTCAGGTGGAAGTGATGTGCTTTTTGTTACAAGCGTTACACGAACTGCTACTCAGGATTGGAGAGATGAGTGTTTTGTTCTTTAATTATTTATTTAAGATTTTATTTACTTGTTTATTTACTTTATTTTAGATTTTTGTTCGTGTATTTACTACGAGGTTTTTCTTTACTTTAGTGACAGCGAAGAATTAAACTGGTAAACAAAGTTGAGTAAATGTGATGTTTTAGTTCTGTAAATTTTTTAATAATAGCCGCAGCGTTCCAAATTGAGATTTTTAGTTTATTTATGTTTGTATTATATTGTTGAGTGGATTGTGTAATGTTGATCGGATTTGTAGGATTGCTAAAGGATATTGTTTCCATCATTTGCGTTAGACTTGGCAATTAGAAATGTAGTTAGTGTAGAAATCATGTCAAATAATTTGTCTAGTTTTGCTTCGACGTTATTTCGGTTTCTGTCAGCGATCAGAAGGTCAATAAGCTGGTCTAGTTTTGGATCAAGGTTGGATGCGTTGGTGTGGGCGTGGGCATATGACTGGCTGATGTTGCCCAAGCTGCAGCTTTTCTTTTGTAGAGATGGTTTGTTTTGAGGTTGCGTTGTTTGTTTGACATTCAAGCCATTGCGAAGAGTGGCCGCATAGCTTTTTGAACGGTTTGTATTCATAATATTAATAGTTTGGGGCACTTGTTGGATTGGGTTTGATAAGTTTGCTTTTTGAATTTCATTAGTCAGATTGGGCACGACTTTGCTGAGTTTTGTGATGAATGTATTGATATTTGAAGTACTGGCGTTTTCTCTTTTCTTGCAGATTTCTTTATATACGCTGCATCCTTTGTAGCTGGCCGCGTGCGGCCCTGAGCAGTTGGCGCATTTGGCCGGGTTGGAGTCGTCCTTTGGCTTGTTGCAGGTAGTAGAAGCATGATCGCCTCCACACTTTACACATACGAAAGGTCGACGGCAGTAATTTTTGGTGTGTCCAAATTGTTGGCATCTGTGACACTGTGCGACGTCACGCGATTTTATTGGCTTTTCCACTTTTATATTTTGATTTCCAAGAGTAGTGAGATTTAATAAATCAGTGTTATTGTCTTTTAATTCGAGTTCAATTTCGAAGAGATCCAAAGACTCTTTAGTGAAGCGTGTTTTAATGTTTCTAAGAAATCTAACCTCATGGCCTAAATTGCTAAGATGCTCTCGGATCCATTTGTCAGGTGTGGTATGGTGAAGGTGTCTGATAACGGCCCTGAAACCGCGCTCAGTTCTTAGTTGAAAAGTGTGATTTTCGATGTCGTTATCTCTTAGGAATTTTTGAAGCTTTCGGTAAGTTGGAATATCAGAGCACTGCACTCTAAAGCCTTGTCCTATAGAGGGCTTAGTGGTGAAATTTTCTTGGCCAATGGCCTGAGTGAGATCAGATGTAAGGCGCATTATATCGCTATAACCTGATATGTAAAGAGGTGCAGGTTTTGCATTTAATTTCGAGGCCATAGATTCTTCCGTGACCTGAGGTGGGGTGACTTGTTTGTTATTAGATGTGATTGCTTTGTTAATAGTGTCATTTAACTCAGTGGCTGATTTATTGTATGCATTTCTTTTTTCAGGTTTCGAATTGAGGTTAAGTGGGAGGCTGTCATGCGAGTCATCTTCGTCCAGATCAATAGGAGAGTTTAAAGTGGATTTTTTATTGCTTTTAGGGCTATTTCCTTTAGTGGCGATTCGTTTCTTTTCATTTTGTTTAACAAGTTCGTCGTTTTTGTTTAATTCTCTTGATTTGAAAAAATCCGATAGCGTGGGTTGGGGGTTATGTAAAGTTTTACCTTTTAATAGCTGGGCTGCAGCGGCAGCCTTAGAAGTGGAGGGGAGCATAGAGAGTTTCCTTTCGCTTTTTAATTGCTGGGCTGCAGCAGCAGCCTTAGAAGTGGAGGGGAGCATAGAGAGTTTTCTTTCACTTTGAATTTGCTTTAGCACTTTTGACAACGTGGGTGCAGCCACGTGTTTTTGCGTTTCAGAAATCATTTCAACGTCCACGTCCTCGTCTTCATCGTCACTTGCATCACATGCCATTAATTCAGACATATTAGCACTAATAGTTTTTTTATAACTTTTATTTTATTTTATTTTGCAACTTTTTTTTCTTTTTTTTTTTTTTCTTTTTTTTTTTTCAGCTTTGTATGTCTATCGCATACAGAATTGCGCTCTGCATTGTATTCCTCAGCCTTAACAGCTGGCTAGCAGCTAAAAGGAGAGGAATTACAATAGTCAGGGCGTCTTTTTTATTTTCATCAATGTTCTCAAATACATTTTTCGAAAATATAATAACACCTTAAATTAACTTAAATGTAAGGTTCAGTATTGACAAAAATGATATTATCTTTTTATTCTAGTTTTTAAATATAACATTAATTTTGCAATGACAGCCAATATGGCATTAAATGTATATATTAAGTTTTGTAGTTTTATTGGCTTTATTAAATATATTTAAATTTAGGGGGGGAATGGTCGGGACAATGTCGTGTGAGCTTCCTTAAATTAAACTATATCTAATTATATTATCCTTAGTTGGCGATTTATTCCAGTGGTGGCTGGTTGATCTTCTAATTGTGTTGATGTTTTGGAATGAGATTATTTTTATTTCTTTGCAGGTGTACAATTGATTTTATTTATTATTATTTTGGTAGGTATAGTATGTTGATGTTCATTCAGTGACTATTGACGAGTATTTATTTCAGTTGGAGGTGATTGCCTTCTTTCTTTTTTTTAACTTTTTATTTCAGGGCGGAGTCAAATTATTATTAAATTGGATAGTAGGTGATTCTCTTTTTATATTTTCTTTCTTATTCAAATCTCGCAGTATTGATCTTAGTGTCTGTTTTAGGTAAGAATTGGCTTGACGAGTCGCAATTCGATAACTTGGTTGTTTTTTTGTTATCGATGTTTATGTGATATTTTCCTCTTTTGTTTTTATGCGCTCTTTTTGATCTTATTTTGTAGCTTTAGAGAATTGATGAGTATTATGTAGTGTTATTATTATTAACTATTTATTTTTATTTATTTTGCAGGTGTTTCGTTGTTCGGGCTGGTGTGTTGTTCCTAATTTATTTTGGTAAGTATTATTTTGTTGTTTTAATTATTTTGTATGTATTTCAGGAGTTGATATTATTTAATTATTTTTATCTAATTTGCAGGTTTCTGGTTGTTTGATAAGTTTATTTCTTTTGGTGTTTATTCGGCGATTTTTGATGAACATTCATTTCAGGTGGAAGTGATTGGCTTTTTGGTACAAGCGTTACACGAACTGCCAATCAGAGTTGTAGAGAAAGGTGTATTATTCATTTATTTATTATATAAAATGTTATTTACTTGTTTATTTGCTTTCTTTGAGTTTTAATGCTTATATAGAGATTTTATTTCACTTTTTATTTCAGGACGTCGGTAAGTATTATTTCTTTTCCGGGTGCCGTAGTATTGGTTTTATTGATGGCATTACTCATTTTGGTAAGAATTGGATTAGCGGGTCGCATTCGATCGCATGATTGCTTAATGTTATCGATGTCTATGCGATATTTTTCGCTTTTGTTTTTATGCGCTCGTTTTGATCTTATTCTTGTAGTTTTTGAGAAAGGGTAAGTATTATGTAGTGTTGCATTTATTAACTAAAATTCCTTTTATTTATGTTGCAGGTGTCTCGTTGATTGGGCTGACTTCTTGTTTCTTGTTATTTTGGTAAGTATTATTTTGTTTAAAGTGAAAATTTGTAAATATTTATATCAGGTGTTATTATTTAATTATTCTTATTTATTTTGCAGGTTTCTCGTGGTTTGGTATAGATGGACTTGTTTGTTAGCAATTTAGTAAGTATAGTTTTTGGTGTTCATTCGGCGATTATTGATGAATATTTATTTCAGTTAGAAGTGAATGGCTTTTGTTATAAGCGTTACACGGACTGCTACTCAGAGTAGGGGAGATGAGTATTTTGTTCTTTTATTTATTAATTGAGATTTTATTTACTTTCTTTTGGATTACTATTCATATAGCATTTAATCTGTTTATTTCAGGAAGGCGGAGCTAAACTACTATACAGCGTGTGAAGGTCAGTAATTTTTTTTTCAGCTTTGTATGTCTATCGCATACAGAATTGCGCTCTGCATTGTATTCCTCAGCCTTAACAGCTGGCTAGCAGCTAAAAGGAGAGGAATTACAATAGTCAGGGCGTCTTTTTTATTTTCATCAATGTTCTCAAATACATTTTTCGAAAATATAATAACACCTTAAATTAACTTAAATGTAAGGTTCAGTATTGACAAAAATGATATTATCTTTTTATTCTAGTTTTTAAATATAACATTAATTTTGCAATGACAGCCAATATGGCATTAAATGTATATATTAAGTTTTGTAGTTTTATTGGCTTTATTAAATATATTTAAATTTAGGGGGGGAATGGTCGGGACAATGTCGTGTGAGCTTCCTTAAATTAAACTATATCTAATTATATTATCCTTAGTTGGCGATTTATTCCAGTGGTGGCTGGTTGATCTTCTAATTGTGTTGATGTTTTGGAATGAGATTATTTTTATTTCTTTGCAGGTGTACAATTGATTTTATTTATTATTATTTTGGTAGGTATAGTATGTTGATGTTCATTCAGTGACTATTGACGAGTATTTATTTCAGTTGGAGGTGATTGCCTTCTTTCTTTTTTTTAACTTTTTATTTCAGGGCGGAGTCAAATTATTATTAAATTGGATAGTAGGTGATTCTCTTTTATATTTTCTTTCTTATTCAAATCTCGCAGTATTGATCTTAGTGTCTGTTTTAGGTAAGAATTGGCTTGACGAGTCGCAATTCGATAACTTGGTTGTTTTTTTGTTATCGATGTTTATGTGATATTTTCCTCTTTTGTTTTTATGCGCTCTTTTTGATCTTATTTTGTAGCTTTAGAGAATTGATGAGTATTATGTAGTGTTATTATTATTAACTATTTATTTTTATTTATTTTGCAGGTGTTTCGTTGTTCGGGCTGGTGTGTTGTTCCTAATTTATTTTGGTAAGTATTATTTTGTTGTTTTAATTATTTTGTATGTATTTCAGGAGTTGATATTATTTAATTATTTTTATCTAATTTGCAGGTTTCTGGTTGTTTGATAAGTTTATTTCTTTTGGTGTTTATTCGGCGATTTTGATGAACATTCATTTCAGGTGGAAGTGATTGGCTTTTTGGTACAAGCGTTACACGAACTGCCAATCAGAGTTGTAGAGAAAGGTGTATTATTCATTTATTTATTATATAAAATGTTATTTACTTGTTTATTTGCTTTCTTTGAGTTTTAATGCTTATATAGAGATTTTATTTCACTTTTTATTTCAGGACGTCGGTAAGTATTATTTCTTTTCCGGGTGCCGTAGTATTGGTTTTATTGATGGCATTACTCATTTTGGTAAGAATTGGATTAGCGGGTCGCATTCGATCGCATGATTGCTTAATGTTATCGATGTCTATGCGATATTTTTCGCTTTTGTTTTTATGCGCTCGTTTTGATCTTATTCTTGTAGTTTTTGAGAAAGGGTAAGTATTATGTAGTGTTGCATTTATTAACTAAAATTCCTTTTATTTATGTTGCAGGTGTCTCGTTGATTGGGCTGACTTCTTGTTTCTTGTTATTTTGGTAAGTATTATTTTGTTTAAAGTGAAAATTTGTAAATATTTATATCAGGTGTTATTATTTAATTATTCTTATTTATTTTGCAGGTTTCTCGTGGTTTGGTATAGATGGACTTGTTTGTTAGCAATTTAGTAAGTATAGTTTTTGGTGTTCATTCGGCGATTATTGATGAATATTTATTTCAGTTAGAAGTGAATGGCTTTTGTTATAAGCGTTACACGGACTGCTACTCAGAGTAGGGGAGATGAGTATTTTGTTCTTTTATTTATTAATTGAGATTTTATTTACTTTCTTTTGGATTACTATTCATATAGCATTTAATCTGTTTATTTCAGGAAGGCGGAGCTAAACTACTATACAGCGTGTGAAGGTCAGTAAGTGTTTTATTAATTTATTTTGTTTTGCAGCTAATTCCGTTTTATATTTTAGGATGAAGTGCAATAAGCAGCGTTATGAAGTACGTTATACGGAGAGTGTTTATGCCATATCATGGACTTATTCTGTAGGATTGGCAATTTTAATTTCAATAGCAGGTTTTGTATACTGTGATCTGTGGTTTAAAAATTATAAACATTTAGATAAGGTATTTTAATACTATGTTTTTCTTTTCTTTAGGGGCAGCGAAGAATTAAACTACTATACAGAGTGCGAGGCTCCGTAAGTGTTTTAATATTTTAATATGAGCATTAGTGTTTGATTTAGTTTGTGTTTTGTGTTAAGTGAGTGAATTATCATTCAGGACGAGTTATGTGTTTTCGTCTGTGGCTTCGGTATGAGGTATGGGTGCAATTTCATTAAATATAGTGAGTCTTGAGTGTAAGTTATTAGCATCGGAGGAAGGTTGTTCATCACCATGTCTATTGAGCGTATTTGTATTTGTTGCCGAGGATGTGTTTTGAGTATTGTTTTGGGTCGTTTCATTAAGTGCAGAGGCAGCTCTGGCTTCACGTAAACGTTGTCGCCTAAGCTCCTCGGTTTGTTGGAGATGATCCAGCATTGTGATTGGGCCGAAGAAAGGGCCTCTTATTAGGTCATTTAGATGATTTTCAAAGTCGATTCGTGCTTGGATTCGTTCTTGCTCTCGTTCTTCAATTGCGTTTGATAGATGAGTTTGAACTACAGTTGAATATCTTTGTCTAGTTAGCCGTCTAGGAACATATGGGCTTCGCGCAATGCTTCTGGCTTCCGAGTTGGTGTGTATTAACAGTCGATCATAGTATTTTTGGCAAGCTTTGTTGTATATGACTTCCAGTGTTTCTACCTCAAGGTCAGAGAAGATTCTTTCGTTAGATATGTAATAGGGTGCACCCGCTATTTGCCTTAAAGCTTTGCTGTGTAGTACTATTATTCGGAGGAATTGGGTGTCTGACAATAAAGGTGCCCAGACAGCCATTGTATATTGCCATATCGGAGCAATTAGTTGTTTATATAGGATAACCTTGGTTTTCAAGTTTAGTTTACTATTTTTGTTTATAAGCCAGTTAATTTGATTCAGTCGTGTTCGTACTTTAGCTTCTAGTATAGTTAAGTGTTGGCTAAAGTGAAGCTTCGTATCAAGAGTAACACCTAGGTAGGAGTGTTTGGTATCGTATTTGATCTCTATGTTGTTTAGTTTTATTTTTTCAAAGTGTGGGATTCTTTTTAGTGTATGTATGACATGTGTTGTTTTGGTTGGATTTATGGATATACACCATTTTTTAGCCCAGGTACTCAGATAATTTAAATACCTTTGTTGTTCTAGGAGTGCGACATTCAACTTGGAATGGGATGCGAATGCAACAGTGTCATCTGCATAGGTTGCAATCATGCTATAGTTGTCTCTAGAGCATATCGCTGTTAACGGAATGTCACTGGTAAAAATGTTGTATAGGACCGGGCCTAAGAGGCTACCTTGTGGGACGCCCGCTTTAATTGGCTTGACATCAGAGCGAACACCACCGTGGCACTCTACTAGGAAAGAGCGGTCGCTCAAATAACTGTCGAGAATGTTGTATAGTGCTGTTGAAAGAATCTTTTTTAGTTTGTAGCGAAGTCCTGTGTGCCAGACACGATCAAACGCTTCTTTTATGTCTAAGTAGATTGCAGAGCAAAAGCAGTCATTCTCAAATGCCTGCAGAATAAATTTTGTCACTCTCCCAAGTTGTTGGTCGGCAGAGTGTGCTTTACGGAAGCCGAACTGGTGGTCTGGAATGACGTTTGAAACACTTTCTTGCTCAAGCATACGGGTAAGAATGATGTTTTCTAGTATTTTCGAAAGGCCAGAGAGAAGACTTATTGGTCTGTATGAGGAGACCAACTGCGTTGGCTTGCCTGGTTTATGGATCATTTTTACGAGAGCCATTTTCCAGCAAGTGGGGAAGTGGCCTAAGCGAAGAGCATTATTATAGATCAATGTAAGATATATTATGGCTTTTATTGGTAGAGATTTTATTGTGTGATTATCCACTTGATCGATTCCAGCAGCTTTTTTATTTTCAAGAGATTTTATGATGTTTATCACTTCCGTGACTCTGACTGGACGAAAATCGGTGTTGCTATTAGTGGCAACCCGCGCAATGTCAGCTTCTATTTCGTTTAGTTCTTCTTGAGAGACTGTGATGATGGGGCTGAATCTTTCTTCAAGGTGTAAAGCGAAAACTTCGGCTTTTTCCGTAGTGGATTTGCACCAGACTTTGTTATTATTTGAGCTGTTGTCATCACCAGACTTAATTAATGGTAAATTTGGAGCTGGCTGCCTCTTGATATTATTAGTAATTTTCCAAAGTTTTTGCATTTGATATCTGTCAGTCGAAACTATTGATCTAAATGTGTTTTCTTCGAATTTTCTTTTTGCAGTTTTTATTTCTGCTTTTATTTTGTTTGATAGCCAATTACAGAGTGACTTAGTATGTGGGCTGCGTGTTTGAAAGAGGTGCTTTTTAATTAATCTTTTTAGTTTAATGAGTTGCAGAGTTTGACTATTTATGCGAAAGTAGTTTCTGGAAAATCTCTGAGGGGCAGTTGTTGTTTGTGGATTCGCCAGTAGGGCTGCTTCTTTGATATTGTTTAGCAGTATGTCAGCCGCATCGTCTATGTCAGCCGCACACCTAATTTCAGTATTTAATAGGATACGTTCGTTCAAGTGATTTTGAAATTTAATTTTATTTGCATTTAATTTCAGAAGGTGACCATTAACTTTATTTATTTCTGGAAACTCGCCATATTTAATCAATAGTGGCAAGTGATCTGATCCAAGATGGTGAGAGTCTGTGATTTGGAGTAAGTCACGCCTGATACCTTTATAAATGGCGAAGTCTATGGCAGAAGGCGAGTGGCGCTGATTGAAAGGATAGTGAGTTGGAGATCCTGTGGCCAGGATGTTTAGGTTACTTTTATGAACAAAGTTTAATAAGTTTCTTCCTCTGAGACAGGATCTGGCGTTTCCCCACCACTGGCTCCTGGCATTCCAGTCACCGCCGATAATGAAGGAATCTCCCAGCAACTGGAACGTTTCTTTAAGGTTGTCCTCATTCCATCTGACTTGGGGAGGACAATAGATAGCTGCGATACTGATTGTTCTTCCTTGGAGCAGACTGATCGATACCGCTTGAACTTGAAATTGTACGTTTGTTAGGCTGGGTAGGCAGTAGTGGGAAATGTTATTTTTTATTATCAAGACAGCGCCGCCTCTGCGCCTGTTTGCTGGATGATTAGCTTTATATATTATATAGCCACTAATTTTAATAATGTCTGAACTAATTAAATGTGATTCAGAAACTAGCATTAAGTCAATGTTATGCTGATATAAATATAGTTTTAGTTCTGTAAGTTTTTTAATAATACCCGCAGCGTTCCAAATTGAGATTTTTAGTTTATTTATGTTTGCATTATGTAGCTGAGTGGATTGTGAAATGTTAATCGGACTGGTAGGGTTTCTATAGGACATTATTTCCATCATTGGCGTTGGACTTGGCAATTAGAAATGTAGTTAGTGCAGAAATCATGTCAATTAATTTGTCTAGTTTTGCTTCGACGTTATTTCGGTTTCTGTCGGCGATCAGAAGTTCAATAAGCTGGTCTAGCTTTGGATCAAGGTTGGATGTATTGGTGTGGGTATGGGCATATGACTGGCTGATGTTGCCCAAGCTGCAGCTTTTTTTTTGTAGTGTTGGTTTAGTATGGGTTTGCGTTGTTTGTTTAGCATTCAAACCGCCACGGAGGGCGGCCGCATAGCTTGTTGAACGGTTTGTATTAGAGTTTTTCATAACGTTTAAAGTTTGGGGCATTTGTTGGATTGGGTTGGTTGGAATTACTTTTTGAATTTGGTGTGCCAGGTTTGGCACGGCGTTGCTGAGTTTTGTGATGAATGTATTGATGTTTGA
Organism: Drosophila borborema; assembly: GCA_030914335.1. NCBI lineage: Eukaryota > Metazoa > Arthropoda > Insecta > Diptera > Drosophilidae > Drosophila > Drosophila borborema. The sequence continues at coordinate 56,856 of JAUESP010000105.1, forward strand.
AGAACTGGCGTTTTCTCTTTTCTTACAGATTTCTTTATAAACACTGCATCCTTTGTAGCTGGCCGCGTGCGGCCCTGAGCAGTTGGCACATTTGGCCGGATTGGAGTCGTCCTTTGGTTTGCTGCAGGTAGTAGAAGCGTGATCGCCTCCACACTTGACACATACGAAAGGTCGACGGCAGTAATTTTTGGTGTGCCCAAATTGTTGGCATCTGTGGCACTGTGCCACGTCACGGGATTTTATTGGTTTTTCCACTTTTATGTTTTGATTTCCAAGAGTAGTGAGATTTAATATATCAGCATTATTGTCTTTTAGTTCAAGTTCAATTTCAAAAAGATCCAAAGACTCTTTAGTGAAACGTGCCTTAATGTTTCTAAGAAATCTAACCTCATGGCCTAAGTTGCTAAGATGCTCTCGGATCCATTTGTCAGGTGTGGTATGGTGAAGGTGTCTGATAACGGCCCTGAAACCGCGCTCAGTTCTTAGTTGAAAAGTGTGATTTTCGATGTCGTTATCTCTTAGGAATTTTTGAAGCTTTCGGTAAGTTGGAATATCAGAGCACTGCACTCTAAAGCCTTGCCCTATGGAGGGCTTAGTGGTGAAATTTTCTTGGCCGATGGCCTGAGTGAGATCAGATATAAGGCGCATTATATCGCTATATCCTGATATATAAAGGGGTGCAGGTTTAGCAATTAATTTCGAGGCCATAGATTCTTCTGTGGCCTGAGGTGGGGTAACTTGCTTGTTTTTAGAAATGATTGCTTTGTTAGTGTCATGTGACTCAGTGGCTGATTTATTATATGCATTTTTATTTTCAGGTTTAGAATGTAGGTCAAGCGGGAGGCTGTCATGGGAGTCATCTTCCTCGAGGTCAATGGGAGAGTTTAAAGTGGATTTTTTATTGCTTTTAGGGCTATTTCCTTTTGTGGCGGTTCGTTTCTTTTCATTTTGTTTAACAAGATCGTCGTTTTTCTTCAATTCTTCTCTTGATTTTAGAATATCAGTTAGCGAAGGTTGTGGATTATGTGAAGTTTTACCTTTTAATAGCTGGGCTGCAGCGGCAGCCTTAGAAGTAGAGGGGAGCATTGTGAGATTCCTTTCACTTTGAATTTTTTGTAGCACTTTTGACAACGTGGGTGCAGCCACGTGTTTTGGCGATTCAGGAATCATTTCAACGTCCACGTCCGCGTCTTCATCGTCACTTGCATCACATGCCATTAATTCAGACATATTAGCACTAATAGTTTTTTTATAACTTTTATTTTATTTTATTTTCAGCTTTGTATGTCTATCGCATACAGAATTGCGCTCTGCATTGTATTCCTCAGCCTTAACAGCTGGCTAGCAGCTAAAAGGAGAGGAATTACAATAGTCAGGGCGTCTTTTTTATTTTCATCAATGTTCTCAATACATTTTTCGAAAATATAATAACACCTTAAATTAACTTAAATGTAAGGTTCAGTATTAACAAAAATGATATTATCTTTTTATTCTAGTTTTTAAATATAACATTAATTTTGCAATAACAGCCAATATGGCATTAAATGTATATATTAAATTTTGTAGTTTTATTGACTTAATTAAATATATTTAAATTTAGAGGGGGGAAGGGTCGGGACAATGTCGTGTGAGCTTCCTTAAATACTATATCTAATTATATTATCCTTAGTTGGCGATTTATTCCAGTGGTGGCTGATTGATCTTCTAATTGTTTTGATGTTTTGGAATGATTCGGTGACTATTGATGAGTATTTATTTCAGTTGGATGTGGTTGGTGTTGTTTTTCTTTTCTTTTTTTTATTTTTGTTATTTTGTTTGAAGCGTTATGGAAACTGTCAATTAGAGTTGGAGAGATAGGTGTTTTGTTCTTTTAGATATTAAATAAAATTTTTATTTACTTGTTTATTTGCTTTCTTTTAGATTTAGCGTTTATATATAGCATTTAACTTTTTATTACAGGACGGCTGAGTTAAATTATTATTCAATTTGTTAATCGGTGAGTTTCTTTATATTTGTTCTTTCTTTTTCAAATGACGCAAAATTGTTCTTAGTGACTGTTTTACTCAATTAGGTAAGAATTGGCTTGACGAGTCGCAATTCGATAACTTGGTTGTTTTTAGTTTTCGATGTTTATGCGATATTTTTCACTTTTGTTTTTATGCGCTCTTTTTGATCTTGTTTTGTAGCTTTAGAGAACTAGTGATTATTATGTAGCGTTATTATTATTAACTATTAATTTTAATTTATTTTGCAGGTGTCTCGTTGTTTGGGCTGGTGTGTTGTTCCTAATTTATTTTGGTAAGTATTATTTTGTTGTTTTAATTATTTTGTATGTATTTCAGGAGTTGTTATTATTTAATTATTTTTATTTAATTTGCAGGTTTCTGGTTGTTTGGTAAGTATATTTTTTGGTGTTTATTCGGCGATTTTTGATGAACATTTATTTCAGGTGGAAGTGATTGGCTTTTTGTTACAAGCGTTACACGAACTGCTACTCAGGATTGGAGAGATGAGCGTTTTTGTTCTTTAATTATTTATTTAAGATTTTATTTACTTGTTTATTTACTTTATTTTAGATTTTTGTTCGTGTATTTACTACGAGGTTTTTCTTTGCTTTAGTGACAGCGAAGAATTAAACTGGTAAACAAAGTTGAGTAAATGTGATGTTTTAGTTCTGTAAATTTTTTAATAATAGCCGCAGCGTTCCAAATTGAGATTTTTAGTTTATTTATGTTTGTATTATATTGTTGAGTGGATTGTGTAATGTTGATCGGATTTGTAGGATTGCTAAAGGATATTGTTTCCATCATTTGCGTTGTACTTGGCAATTAGAAATGTAGTTAGTGTAGAAATCATGTCAATTAATTTGTCTAGTTTTGCTTCGACGTTATTTCGGTTTCTGTCAGCGATCAGAAGGTCAATAAGTTGGTCTAGTTTTGGATCAAGGTTGGATGCGTTGGTGTGGGCGTGGGCATATGACTGGCTGATGTTGCCCAAGCTGCAGCTTTTCTTTTGTAGAGATGGTTTGTTTTGGGGTTGCGTTGTTTGTTTGACATTCAAGCCATTGCGTAGAGTGGCCGCATAGCTTTTTGAACGGTTTGTATTCATAATATTTCAGCTTTGTATGTCTATCGCATACAGAATTGCGCTCTGCATTGTATTCCTCAGCCTTAACAGCTGGCTAGCAGCTAAAAGGAGAGGAATTACAATAGTCAGGGCGTCTTTTTTATTTTCATCAATGTTCTCAAATACATTTTTCGAAAATATAATAACACCTTAAATTAACTTAAATGTAAGGTTCAGTATTGACAAAAATGATATTATCTTTTTATTCTAGTTTTTAAATATAACATTAATTTTGCAATGACAGCCAATATGGCATTAAATGTATATATTAAGTTTTGTAGTTTTATTGGCTTTATTAAATATATTTAAATTTAGGGGGGGAATGGTCGGGACAATGTCGTGTGAGCTTCCTTAAATTAAACTATATCTAATTATATTATCCTTAGTTGGCGATTTATTCCAGTGGTGGCTGGTTGATCTTCTAATTGTGTTGATGTTTTGGAATGAGATTATTTTTATTTCTTTGCAGGTGTACAATTGATTTTATTTATTATTATTTTGGTAGGTATAGTATGTTGATGTTCATTCAGTGACTATTGACGAGTATTTATTTCAGTTGGAGGTGATTGCCTTCTTTCTTTTTTTTAACTTTTTATTTCAGGGCGGAGTCAAATTATTATTAAATTGGATAGTAGGTGATTCTCTTTTTATATTTTCTTTCTTATTCAAATCTCGCAGTATTGATCTTAGTGTCTGTTTTAGGTAAGAATTGGCTTGACGAGTCGCAATTCGATAACTTGGTTGTTTTTTTGTTATCGATGTTTATGTGATATTTTCCTCTTTTGTTTTTATGCGCTCTTTTTGATCTTATTTGTAGCTTTAGAGAATTGATGAGTATTATGTAGTGTTATTATTATTAACTATTTATTTTTATTTATTTTGCAGGTGTTTCGTTGTTCGGGCTGGTGTGTTGTTCCTAATTTATTTTGGTAAGTATTATTTTGTTGTTTTAATTATTTTGTATGTATTTCAGGAGTTGATATTATTTAATTATTTTTATCTAATTTGCAGGTTTCTGGTTGTTTGATAAGTTTATTTCTTTTGGTGTTTATTCGGCGATTTTTGATGAACATTCATTTCAGGTGGAAGTGATTGGCTTTTGGTACAAGCGTTACACGAACTGCCAATCAGAGTTGTAGAGAAAGGTGTATTATTCATTTATTTATTATATAAAATGTTATTTACTTGTTTATTTGCTTTCTTTGAGTTTTAATGCTTATATAGAGATTTTATTTCACTTTTTATTTCAGGACGTCGGTAAGTATTATTTCTTTTCCGGGTGCCGTAGTATTGGTTTTATTGATGGCATTACTCATTTGGTAAGAATTGGATTAGCGGGTCGCATTCGATCGCATGATTGCTTAATGTTATCGATGTCTATGCGATATTTTTCGCTTTTGTTTTTATGCGCTCGTTTTGATCTTATTCTTGTAGTTTTTGAGAAAGGGTAAGTATTATGTAGTGTTGCATTTATTAACTAAAATTCCTTTTATTTATGTTGCAGGTGTCTCGTTGATTGGGCTGACTTCTTGTTTCTTGTTATTTTGGTAAGTATTATTTTGTTTAAAGTGAAAATTTGTAAATATTTATATCAGGTGTTATTATTTAATTATTCTTATTTATTTTGCAGGTTTCTCGTGGTTTGGTATAGATGGACTTGTTTGTTAGCAATTTAGTAAGTATAGTTTTTGGTGTTCATTCGGCGATTATTGATGAATATTTATTTCAGTTAGAAGTGAATGGCTTTTGTTATAAGCGTTACACGGACTGCTACTCAGAGTAGGGGAGATGAGTATTTTGTTCTTTTATTTATTAATTGAGATTTTATTTACTTTCTTTTGGATTACTATTCATATAGCATTTAATCTGTTTATTTCAGGAAGGCGGAGCTAAACTACTATACAGCGTGTGAAGGTCAGTAAGTGTTTTATTAATTTATTTTGTTTTGCAGCTAATTCCGTTTTATATTTTAGGATGAAGTGCAATAAGCAGCGTTATGAAGTACGTTATACGGAGAGTGTTTATGCCATATCATGGACTTATTCTGTAGGATTGGCAATTTTAATTTCAATAGCAGGTTTTGTATACTGTGATCTGTGGTTTAAAAATTATAAACATTTAGATAAGGTATTTTAATACTATGTTTTTCTTTTCTTTAGGGGCAGCGAAGAATTAAACTACTATACAGAGTGCGAGGCTCCGTAAGTGTTTTAATATTTTAATATGAGCATTAGTGTTTGATTTAGTTTGTGTTTTGTGTTAAGTGAGTGAATTATCATTCAGGACGAGTTATGTGTTTTCGTCTGTGGCTTCGGTATGAGGTATGGGTGCAATTTCATTAAATATAGTGAGTCTTGAGTGTAAGTTATTAGCATCGGAGGAAGGTTGTTCATCACCATGTCTATTGAGCGTATTTGTATTTGTTGCCGAGGATGTGTTTTGAGTATTGTTTTGGGTCGTTTCATTAAGTGCAGAGGCAGCTCTGGCTTCACGTAAACGTTGTCGCCTAAGCTCCTCGGTTTGTTGGAGATGATCCAGCATTGTGATTGGGCCGAAGAAAGGGCCTCTTATTAGGTCATTTAGATGATTTTCAAAGTCGATTCGTGCTTGGATTCGTTCTTGCTCTCGTTCTTCAATTGCGTTTGATAGATGAGTTTGAACTACAGTTGAATATCTTTGTCTAGTTAGCCGTCTAGGAACATATGGGCTTCGCGCAATGCTTCTGGCTTCCGAGTTGGTGTGTATTAACAGTCGATCATAGTATTTTTGGCAAGCTTTGTTGTATATGACTTCCAGTGTTTCTACCTCAAGGTCAGAGAAGATTCTTTCGTTAGATATGTAATAGGGTGCACCCGCTATTTGCCTTAAAGCTTTGCTGTGTAGTACTATTATTCGGAGGAATTGGGTGTCTGACAATAAAGGTGCCCAGACAGCCATTGTATATTGCCATATCGGAGCAATTAGTTGTTTATATAGGATAACCTTGGTTTTCAAGTTTAGTTTACTATTTTTGTTTATAAGCCAGTTAATTTGATTCAGTCGTGTTCGTACTTTAGCTTCTAGTATAGTTAAGTGTTGGCTAAAGTGAAGCTTCGTATCAAGAGTAACACCTAGGTAGGAGTGTTTGGTATCGTATTTGATCTCTATGTTGTTTAGTTTTATTTTTTCAAAGTGTGGGATTCTTTTTAGTGTATGTATGACATGTGTTGTTTTGGTTGGATTTATGGATATACACCATTTTTTAGCCCAGGTACTCAGATAATTTAAATACCTTTGTTGTTCTAGGAGTGCGACATTCAACTTGGAATGGGATGCGAATGCAACAGTGTCATCTGCATAGGTTGCAATCATGCTATAGTTGTCTCTAGAGCATATCGCTGTTAACGGAATGTCACTGGTAAAAATGTTGTATAGGACCGGGCCTAAGAGGCTACCTTGTGGGACGCCCGCTTTAATTGGCTTGACATCAGAGCGAACACCACCGTGGCACTCTACTAGGAAAGAGCGGTCGCTCAAATAACTGTCGAGAATGTTGTATAGTGCTGTTGAAAGAATCTTTTTTAGTTTGTAGCGAAGTCCTGTGTGCCAGACACGATCAAACGCTTCTTTTATGTCTAAGTAGATTGCAGAGCAAAAGCAGTCATTCTCAAATGCCTGCAGAATAAATTTTGTCACTCTCCCAAGTTGTTGGTCGGCAGAGTGTGCTTTACGGAAGCCGAACTGGTGGTCTGGAATGACGTTTGAAACACTTTCTTGCTCAAGCATACGGGTAAGAATGATGTTTTCTAGTATTTTCGAAAGGCCAGAGAGAAGACTTATTGGTCTGTATGAGGAGACCAACTGCGTTGGCTTGCCTGGTTTATGGATCATTTTTACGAGAGCCATTTTCCAGCAAGTGGGGAAGTGGCCTAAGCGAAGAGCATTATTATAGATCAATGTAAGATATATTATGGCTTTTATTGGTAGAGATTTTATTGTGTGATTATCCACTTGATCGATTCCAGCAGCTTTTTTATTTTCAAGAGATTTTATGATGTTTATCACTTCCGTGACTCTGACTGGACGAAAATCGGTGTTGCTATTAGTGGCAACCCGCGCAATGTCAGCTTCTATTTCGTTTAGTTCTTCTTGAGAGACTGTGATGATGGGGCTGAATCTTTCTTCAAGGTGTAAAGCGAAAACTTCGGCTTTTTCCGTAGTGGATTTGCACCAGACTTTGTTATTATTTGAGCTGTTGTCATCACCAGACTTAATTAATGGTAAATTTGGAGCTGGCTGCCTCTTGATATTATTAGTAATTTTCCAAAGTTTTTGCATTTGATATCTGTCAGTCGAAACTATTGATCTAAATGTGTTTTCTTCGAATTTTCTTTTTGCAGTTTTTATTTCTGCTTTTATTTTGTTTGATAGCCAATTACAGAGTGACTTAGTATGTGGGCTGCGTGTTTGAAAGAGGTGCTTTTTAATTAATCTTTTTAGTTTAATGAGTTGCAGAGTTTGACTATTTATGCGAAAGTAGTTTCTGGAAAATCTCTGAGGGGCAGTTGTTGTTTGTGGATTCGCCAGTAGGGCTGCTTCTTTGATATTGTTTAGCAGTATGTCAGCCGCATCGTCTATGTCAGCCGCACACCTAATTTCAGTATTTAATAGGATACGTTCGTTCAAGTGATTTTGAAATTTAATTTTATTTGCATTTAATTTCAGAAGGTGACCATTAACTTTATTTATTTCTGGAAACTCGCCATATTTAATCAATAGTGGCAAGTGATCTGATCCAAGATGGTGAGAGTCTGTGATTTGGAGTAAGTCACGCCTGATACCTTTATAAATGGCGAAGTCTATGGCAGAAGGCGAGTGGCGCTGATTGAAAGGATAGTGAGTTGGAGATCCTGTGGCCAGGATGTTTAGGTTACTTTTATGAACAAAGTTTAATAAGTTTCTTCCTCTGAGACAGGATCTGGCGTTTCCCCACCACTGGCTCCTGGCATTCCAGTCACCGCCGATAATGAAGGAATCTCCCAGCAACTGGAACGTTTCTTTAAGGTTGTCCTCATTCCATCTGACTTGGGGAGGACAATAGATAGCTGCGATACTGATTGTTCTTCCTTGGAGCAGACTGATCGATACCGCTTGAACTTGAAATTGTACGTTTGTTAGGCTGGGTAGGCAGTAGTGGGAAATGTTATTTTTTATTATCAAGACAGCGCCGCCTCTGCGCCTGTTTGCTGGATGATTAGCTTTATATATTATATAGCCACTAATTTTAATAATGTCTGAACTAATTAAATGTGATTCAGAAACTAGCATTAAGTCAATGTTATGCTGATATAAATATAGTTTTAGTTCTGTAAGTTTTTTAATAATACCCGCAGCGTTCCAAATTGAGATTTTTAGTTTATTTATGTTTGCATTATGTAGCTGAGTGGATTGTGAAATGTTAATCGGACTGGTAGGGTTTCTATAGGACATTATTTCCATCATTGGCGTTGGACTTGGCAATTAGAAATGTAGTTAGTGCAGAAATCATGTCAATTAATTTGTCTAGTTTTGCTTCGACGTTATTTCGGTTTCTGTCGGCGATCAGAAGTTCAATAAGCTGGTCTAGCTTTGGATCAAGGTTGGATGTATTGGTGTGGGTATGGGCATATGACTGGCTGATGTTGCCCAAGCTGCAGCTTTTTTTTGTAGTGTTGGTTTAGTATGGGTTTGCGTTGTTTGTTTAGCATTCAAACCGCCACGGAGGGCGGCCGCATAGCTTGTTGAACGGTTTGTATTAGAGTTTTTCATAACGTTTAAAGTTTGGGGCATTTGTTGGATTGGGTTGGTTGGAATTACTTTTTGAATTTGGTGTGCCAGGTTTGGCACGGCGTTGCTGAGTTTTGTGATGAATGTATTGATGTTTGAAGAACTGGCGTTTTCTCTTTTCTTACAGATTTCTTTATAAACACTGCATCCTTTGTAGCTGGCCGCGTGCGGCCCTGAGCAGTTGGCACATTTGGCCGGATTGGAGTCGTCCTTTGGTTTGCTGCAGGTAGTAGAAGCGTGATCGCCTCCACACTTGACACATACGAAAGGTCGACGGCAGTAATTTTTGGTGTGCCCAAATTGTTGGCATCTGTGGCACTGTGCCACGTCACGGGATTTTATTGGTTTTTCCACTTTTATGTTTTGATTTCCAAGAGTAGTGAGATTTAATATATCAGCATTATTGTCTTTTAGTTCAAGTTCAATTTCAAAAAGATCCAAAGACTCTTTAGTGAAACGTGCCTTAATGTTTCTAAGAAATCTAACCTCATGGCCTAAGTTGCTAAGATGCTCTCGGATCCATTTGTCAGGTGTGGTATGGTGAAGGTGTCTGATAACGGCCCTGAAACCGCGCTCAGTTCTTAGTTGAAAAGTGTGATTTTCGATGTCGTTATCTCTTAGGAATTTTTGAAGCTTTCGGTAAGTTGGAATATCAGAGCACTGCACTCTAAAGCCTTGCCCTATGGAGGGCTTAGTGGTGAAATTTTCTTGGCCGATGGCCTGAGTGAGATCAGATATAAGGCGCATTATATCGCTATATCCTGATATATAAAGGGGTGCAGGTTTAGCAATTAATTTCGAGGCCATAGATTCTTCTGTGGCCTGAGGTGGGGTAACTTGCTTGTTTTTAGAAATGATTGCTTTGTTAGTGTCATGTGACTCAGTGGCTGATTTATTATATGCATTTTTATTTTCAGGTTTAGAATGTAGGTCAAGCGGGAGGCTGTCATGGGAGTCATCTTCCTCGAGGTCAATGGGAGAGTTTAAAGTGGATTTTTTATTGCTTTTAGGGCTATTTCCTTTTGTGGCGGTTCGTTTCTTTTCATTTTGTTTAACAAGATCGTCGTTTTTCTTCAATTCTTCTCTTGATTTTAGAATATCAGTTAGCGAAGGTTGTGGATTATGTGAAGTTTTACCTTTTAATAGCTGGGCTGCAGCGGCAGCCTTAGAAGTAGAGGGGAGCATTGTGAGATTCCTTTCACTTTGAATTTTTTGTAGCACTTTTGACAACGTGGGTGCAGCCACGTGTTTTGGCGATTCAGGAATCATTTCAACGTCCACGTCCGCGTCTTCATCGTCACTTGCATCACATGCCATTAATTCAGACATATTAGCACTAATAGTTTTTTTATAACTTTTATTTTATTTTATTTTTTTTTTTTTTTTTCAGCTTTGTATGTCTATCGCATACAGAATTGCGCTCTGCATTGTATTCCTCAGCCTTAACAGCTGGCTAGCAGCTAAAAGGAGAGGAATTACAATAGTCAGGGCGTCTTTTTTATTTTCATCAATGTTCTCAATACATTTTTCGAAAATATAATAACACCTTAAATTAACTTAAATGTAAGGTTCAGTTTTTTTTTTTTTTTTTGTATGTATGGCTCTGTAGCTCACACAATAATGAACCCAGCTTCTATTTCAAACACTCCCTTCATAACTGTAGACAGTAGTGAAAGGAGAGGAAAAGGAAGCTAGGTTATGATTTATTCATCCAATACTTTACAATAGCATTTTATTATGAATTTAGTAGCGCCAAAAGTTAAGGCCAAAAGTAGTCGAAATTTAGAATTTTAATAAGAAACATCATGCGGCATGCCCAGAACGACATCACTGGGACGCTCTGGATTTATCTCGCTTGGCTGCGGCGTAATCTGATGGATAATTGAAGAAGTAGCTTCGCGCTGTGCTGAGATCTGCGCCTGCAGACTACGGCGACGAATGTTGCCATCAATACGCCCCTCATCATGTTCTCGCTGAGATTGTAGAGTACGGCTTTCAATAGATATGTTCAGGTGAGTCCGAATGATGTTAGAGTAACTTGGCATAGTTAGGCGTTGCGGTATGAACGGGTCACTGGCTAAAGTCTTGGCAAGTGGATTAGTGTGTGAACGCAGGCGCTCATAGTATTTGTGGCAGGCGTTATTAAGGTATTCATCAATAGATATGACATCAAGATCGTGTCTGATTCGTTCATTGGAGGTGAATCGAAAGGCTCCAGATATGGACCTCAGCGCCTGGCTTTGCAATACTCTTATCCTATCGATTTGTGCATCCGATAGCAAAGCGCCCCAAACAGGTATGGCGTATTGCCAAATAGGAGCAACAAGTTGCTTGAATATGATTATTTTGGTTTTAAGTGGTAGGCTGCTGTGTTTGTTAATCAGCCAATCTATGCTTTTTAGGCGTGCCCTTACTTTGAATCCAATCGCAGTGACATGGTTGATGAATTTTAGTTTAGTGTCCATGGTGATTCCCAAATATGGATGAGTTGTGGTGTTTTCAATATCCGTGTTGTCTATTTTGATGGCTTGGTAAGGTGTGATTCTTTTCAGCGTGTGCATAATATGTTTTGTTTTGTTGGTATTAATAGTAATGCACCATTTCTTAGTCCATGCAGATAGCTCATCAATATATTTTTGTTGCAGCAAAAGAGCATAACTTTGTTTGCTATGTGCTGAGAGGATAATTATGTCGTCTGCATAAGTGGCCAAAAGCATGCTAGAGAATATATATCGTGTGGACGCATCCGGAATATCACTCGTGTAAATGTTATACAGAACAGGACCAAGTAGGCTGCCTTGAGGGACGCCTGCGTTTATTTGTTTTATTGCTGAGCGACAGCCACCATGACATTCAACAAGAAAAGATCGTCCAGATAGATAGCTACTAATTATTTGGTATAGAGCATCAGGCAATAGTTTTTTAAGTTTGAATCTCAGACCAGAGTGCCAAACTCTATCAAATGCCTCCTTAATGTCCATGTAAATAGCAGAGCAGTAATTATCTCTATCATATTGTTGTAGGATGAATTGAGTGACTCGGCCAAGTTGTTGTTCAGCAGAGTGCGCCTTGCGAAAGCCAAATTGATGGTTTGGAATGGAGTTAACAAGACTCTCTTGGTCATACATGCGTGTCAGGATAACTTGCTCAAGGATTTTGGAGAGACCCGATAAAAGGCTTATTGGTCTGTAAGAGGCAACATGTTGCGTTTGCTTACCAGGCTTTAGAATCATCTTCACAAGCGCAACTTTCCAGCCAGAGGGGAAGTGACCAAGTCTGAGCGAGTTGTTGAAGATCATTACAAGGTAGAGTATAGCCTTCATTGGCAATGCTTTAATGGTATGATTATCAACTTTGTCTAGTCCAGCTGCTTTCTTATTTACTAGCTTATGGATATAGTTGAGAATTTCCATGACAGTTACGGGTTTGAATAGACCTGAAGAGGCACCCGCTTGGTTAACTGATCGCTCAATTTCTGCCAGATCAGTGGGTGATGTCGATATAATAGGTTTGAACCGCTGTTCAAGGCTATCAGCAAAGACTTCAGCTTTTTCAGTCGTGGTCTTGCACCAGATATTGCGAGTATTGTTACTGCCAGCGCTGAACTTTAAAAGTGGTAAATTAGGAGCTGGTTGCCGCTTTAGATTATTGGTGAGTCTCCATAACTTTTGCATAGCATTTTTTTTTTTTTTTTTTTGTATGTATGGCTCTGTAGCTCACACAATAATGAACCCAGCTTCTATTTCAAACACTCCCTTCATAACTGTAGACAGTAGTGAAAGGAGAGGAAAAGGAAGCTAGGTTATGATTTATTCATCCAATACTTTACAATAGCATTTTATTATGAATTTAGTAGCGCCAAAAGTTAAGGCCAAAAGTAGTCGAAATTTAGAATTTTAATAAGAAACATCATGCGGCATGCCCAGAACGACATCACTGGGACGCTCTGGATTTATCTCGCTTGGCTGCGGCGTAATCTGATGGATAATTGAAGAAGTAGCTTCGCGCTGTGCTGAGATCTGCGCCTGCAGACTACGGCGACGAATGTTGCCATCAATACGCCCCTCATCATGTTCTCGCTGAGATTGTAGAGTACGGCTTTCAATAGATATGTTCAGGTGAGTCCGAATGATGTTAGAGTAACTTGGCATAGTTAGGCGTTGCGGTATGAACGGGTCACTGGCTAAAGTCTTGGCAAGTGGATTAGTGTGTGAACGCAGGCGCTCATTTTTTTTTTTTTTTTTTTTTGTAGGTGAGCTCTGTTGAGCATCACTCGCCTCCCAGCTTAGCACTGGCAGTTACTTTATTCAATTTTCATTACTAAGCTAGCAACATTTTAAATTTAATTTACCGCGGGCGCTGTTAACATTACAGAGGGCCTCAACTTTCTGGCACCTCTCTTCATCTTATCGATATGGACTATCGTTATATGCAGCCATCAATAGATGAGCTAGGTGGCAACACCGGCACGATCATTTGCCGGCGGCCATATTTGCATGTGAGTATGTTTACATTTTTGTCAATTAATTTAGCTTATTAGAAAATATTAATAAAAATAATATACTAATTAAAACTAACAATAATAATTCTTTTTTCTAATTCTATTTTCAGCTTCCTTTGGATCACCGGACCGGACATGGGCAGCGTTGGACTTCATTATGGGCGGACTGTGCAGGAGCTTCACACACACACACACACCCATGTGTGTGCATATATGTAAGTAGATTTATTCATTCATCTTTCCTTTTGCTAATCCAAGTGTCCACTATGTATTTTAGCGGAGCAATTTGGATCGTTGTCATCGTGGATCTGGTGTACGTGTCGGCTGTCTCACATACAACCTTGATGTTGTATGTATCGAGAGCATGCCGATGCAGAACCGATCCAATTGGCGAAGGCCAGGCAGGTCTTCTAATCCAGATTGCGGGCTCGTGCACAGCCAGCGTCTGTGAGGCGGTGAGTAGGCCGTCCATATCGGCCCAATTTGGTTGCATATTCTAATTAATCTTCTTTCTCTTGCTTTCATGTGTGCTGCTATTGTCGTCGATACTGCCGTTGCCTCCGGAGGGCGCAACGAATGGAAACGCCTTGTCATTTGGATGCGCAGTGGCCGCAACAGGCGCCTGGAGTGGAAACGCGGCGTGCGCGTAACTAGCCGGGCCTGGAGGCCGAGCGTGCACGCCAAGAGCACGACCTGTGAAGGCGAAATGATCAGGGCCGCTATGAGTGGCCAACAGAGGAGTTGGGCACCCAGTCGTGTGCCATTTGAGTGTCGTCGCCTGCACTCGTCCAGTGCATTCGCAGGTAAGTGTGGGTGATGTTGCTCTTGCTCAAGCTCATCGTCATCGATTATGCGCTCCAGACTGACCCTTATTCTTTCCAGCCCATCATCCAGCAGTGCTTCTTGGCTGGCTGCGGCTACTAGAGACAATTGCGGGCGTTGCAACATCACTGGCAGTGACGCGTTAGTTGTTGTAATGGCCACTGCTGTCATTGCTGCTGTTGTTGTTGACGCCAATGCACTCGCTGTTGGCTCTGTTGTTGCCACAGTCGTTTTAAGAGGCACCGCTGTCGTCGTCATCGCTGGAATCGATGCCATACAGTCGGGAGTCGCTGCTGTTGTTGTTGCAGCCGCAGATATTGCCATCGCCGTTGGAGTCACCGCTAGTTGCGCCACAGCTAGTGTCGCTGCTGGTGCTGCTGCCCTCGCCGCCAGTGGCGCCACAGCTGGTGTCGTTGCTGGTGCTGTCATCGTTGGAGTTGCCGCCGTCATCGTTGGATTTGCCGTCGTCATCGTTGGAGTTGCCGTCGTCGACGTTGGAGTTGCCGTCGTCATCATTGGAGTTGCAGTCATCACCGCCAGTGTCGTAGTTGGAGTTGCTGTCGCTGCCGCCAGTGGCGCCACAGCCAGTGTCGCTGCCGGTTCCGCTGCTATCGTCATCGTTGGAGTTGCCGCCGTCGCCGTTGGATTTGTTGCAAACGCCGAGATCGATGAAGTTGCTGCCGCTGACGCCAGTGGCGCCACAGTCAGTGTTGCTGTTAGAGCTGCAGCTCTCACCGACAGTGGCACCACAGTCAGTGGCATTGTTGATGCTGTTATTACTGGTAAGTCGTCAGTTTCTTCATTATAATCGGGTATTATAATTTTTTTAATGGCTATGGGTTGTCCTTGCACCAGTTCAACAGCTGCTGCTCTAGTTATTTTCCCATCTCGATAGTCCCTTCTGTACCAGTTGATTAGCGTTTCGCCAAATCTGTTTGCTGGTGGTCTGTATCGTGGCTCTTGCTGTCGTCTGGCTTGCATCTCTGCCTCCCTGGCAGCCTCTCGTCTTTCTTCTTCTTCAGCTTCCAGTCGTAGTAGCGTTGGCAGCGGATCATTGGCTTCATCCATTGGCCAGCCATTATTGTTGTTGTTAGTGTTATTGTTGTTGTTGTTAGTGTTAGTGTTATTGTTGTTGCTGTTAGTGTTAGTGTTATTGTTTCTGTTGTTGCTGTTAGTCGCTGCCTGTGCAATAGTTGTTTGCAGTGGGCGTATATGGCGTTGCAGCTGTGCCATATAGCGTGGCCTCTGTAGACGCTGTGGCTCGTAGGCATTCGTTATTATTCTTCGTGCTGCTTGATTGTTGTGATTGGCCAGGGAGCATGCGAAGCGATTGCTTGCCTGTTCAAACGCTTCGTTGACAGTAGTGAATCCATATTTTAGATTCATTGTAGCATTGCGTGTAAGCCAAGGTACACGCAATGCTTTCCTCATTATCCTGTTTTGCATGCTTTGTATGCGTTGTACTTGCGTATCGGATGTGAGTGCTCCCCATACAGGTAGCCCATATTGCCAGATTGGCATGATTAATTGTTTTATTAGAACAGCCTTGCAGTTATTTGCCAATTGACTCTTATGTCCCAGTAGCCAGTCCAGTTTCGCTGCTCTCGTCTTTATTTTTGCTCTCAGTCGTGCTATATGCTGGTTCATATTGAGCTTTCTATCCAAGATTACACCCAGATATGTGTGTGAGGTCTTGTGGGGTACTTCTTGGCCAAATACTTTGGGCGTTCTTTGCATTGCTCTGCTATCTTGATTCTTCAGTGTGAATAATACATGGCCCGTCTTGCCAATATTTAAGTTTATAGCCCATTTTTTGTCCATCTCTCAAACTCCAATAGGTAGCTTTCATTTTCCTAATCGCATAAATAGGTAGATCGGCTGCGCACATAATAACAGTGTCGTCAGCAAATGTTGATAACAGCCATTGTTCTTGAGGTTGCTGTTGGCGTTGCCAAGGTAGCAGGCCAAGTTGATTTGCTTGCATGTAAGGAGGGAGGGGCATATCTGATGAATAGATTGTATAAAGGATAGGCCCCAATACACTGCCCTGCGGCACACCAGCAGACACTCGACCCATTCTTGATTTAGTGTAATTGCAGTTAACTACAAATGTCCTGTCTTTGATGTAATTTTCCAAATACTAAAACAGGTTCAATGGCAGCAATTTGCAAGTTTGTAGAGAAGGCCCTCATGCCATACCCTATCAAAAGCCTCAGATATATCTATAAAGACACCCGAGCAAAATTGTTTCCGTTCATAGGCGCGCAAGATGAACTGCGTCACCCTGGCCAGTTGTTGTTCGGTGCCATGTTCGCGTCTGAATCCAAATTGATGTGCTGGCACTGCTTTTGCAAAATCATCCACTTCGTAGAGTCTGCTCAGCAATAGTTTTTCGAAGAGTTTAGCAAAGCCAGAGATGAGACTGATTGGACGATAGGATTTGACTTCCGAATATGTTTTGCCTGGCTTCAGAATCATTGTGATAACAGCGTGTTTCCACTTGCTAGGAAAGTGGCCAGTTCTTAGCATTGAATTATAGATTAATAAAAGATATAAAAGTGCTTTCTGCGGTAATTGTTTTATTAATCTGTTATCAATCTTGTCATCTCCGGGCGCCTTCGTTGTCTCCAGTGCAGCAATTGTTGTTCTCAGCTCGATGATTGTTATTGGCCTGATGGGATGCGTCTGTTGATTATGTTGTTGGTTAAACAGTCTCAGCTCATTTGATATTGTTGCTCTCTCTTCCGGTGTGTTGGCAAGTTTGGGTGAGAATCTTTCCTCCAAATGTGCAGCAAATGCTTCCGCTTTCTCAGCTGTTGTTTTTGTCCATTGTTGCTGGCTTCTTGTTGCTCTCCTGTCGAGGATGAGCTGTTCAAGCATACTGGATAATTTGGTTGAGGTTGCCTTTTAATGCCTTTAGTAAGTCGCCATAACTTTCTCATGCTATATTGATCAGTCGTATCAATGCCTTCAAATAGTTTATTGATGTTTTGGTGTCTTAGCTTCAATAAAGCCTTTTTGAGTCTATTTTGTGCCGCTCTATACTCGATTCTAGCCTCTGTGGTGCGTGTAGCTATAAATACTCTTTTGCAGTATTTTTTCCATTCGAGTAGCGACCTGGTGTGTTCATCCAGTGCAGATATTGGATAATGGCCACGACATCGTCGACCATTTTGGTGGCTGCCATTGCGAGTTATGTTGTTGTTGTTGTTGTTGCGAGTAGACAAAGTGACAGCCTCTTTGATGTTGCGCAGAAACACCTCAATGGCGTCATCAATGTCTGCGCTGGAAACAATTTCAGTATTCAGGTGGATTCGCCTCTCGAGTGTATCTTGGAGTTGCCTAACTCTTGAATCTGGTACCTTTAGACGAGAGCCGCTACCTGTTTGGCCCTTTGCTCGATGATGTTTACTGGTGTGTAGGTCCAATATAAGCGGTAAATGATCCGAATCCAGATCAGTCGTAGATTGGATATTCATATGTATGCCATTCATGTTGCCATAAATGGCAAAATCAATGGCTGATGGACGTTTACGGCAGTCATACGGGAAGTGTGTGGCGCCTCCAGTTGCAAGAATATTGTAACGTCTGCGTGAATGGATTGCCTCGTATATTGCCTTGCCTCTCTGGCAAGAGCGTGGATTGCCCCACCACGAATGCTTGGCATTCCAATCACCGCAGAGAATAAAGTTTGTTGCGTTCCACCCAGACAAGCTGTCAAAGTGACTGAGAAGCATTTTGAAATGATTCACAGACCATTTGAATGAAGGCGGACAATATATTGGTGCTACAATTATAATATCTTTTTTATTTTCTTTTTCAGGTAACAGTGCAATTGGAATACTTTGGATAGAGGGCTCGCTAATAGGCTGAAGGACGGCATGTTTAACATCTGTGCGGACGAGGATTGCAGCTCCGCCCCTTTTATATGAATTAGGATTGGTGGCAATGTAAGTATTGTACCCAGGTACGTTTAAAATAGTAGAGCTTTGTGGTATTCTAACTTCAGTAATCATCATTAATTGGATTTCTTCTCGTTTAATAAACAGCTCAATCTCGGGTATTTTCTTACTCACGCCACACGCATTCCAAAAGGCAATTTTAAAAGAGTTGCCGTTTTGGATACTGTGTGTGTGAGTATGAATGGCGGTAGTGCTATGGCCGTTGCTATCAGGTAATGTATTTGTGTGTTGCCTATTCATTATTGATACCCTCATTGACTGTTGTATTTTTCAGATGGCTGTGCTGTTGGGACATATGTGGTACCAGTTGCAGAAATGCATTGAACAGCTGGTCCATTTTCGTCTCCATGCGGCTGAAAAGTGCCATGTTCAGCTCAAGCGCCTGCAGCAGAGACTTTGCTGGATCTGCTGGAGCTGCTTCAGCTGTTGATGCAGGTATCTGTTCCCGTTTGCGCTGGCATTCTTCTCGCAACTTTTGCTGCAGCTTGGCCAAGTGCCTTTCAGCTGGATTGTGTGCGTGCCGGACTTCATTGGCTGGTGTTGTTACTGTGCTGTCCCGCTGTGCTGCAATCCTTGTGCTTCTTGTTGCTGGCTTCGCTGCTCTCCGTTGCGCTTGGGAGTGGCGTCGGCTGCCTCGTACGCTGTACGACCTGTAGGGCAGCTTGTATGGAACTTTTATTCTGGAAGCTGCTGTCGTCCGAGCCATAACTGGAGCTAGAGTTGGAGTTTGAGCTAGAGCTAGGGCTGCGGCTTGAGCTTGAGCTTCAGCTGCTGCTCTTGATGTGCTGGCTGCATTTGGATGTATCTGTTTATATTGCTGCTGATATCTGTGTTGCTGTTGTTTGTCGGCATGCAGGCTGGAGTTTCGGGCTATTGTTGCTTGCCCAGAATTATCTGCCGCATTGTTGAGGGGCGTGTTGCCTATGTCGCCGCGCACTATGCGGCTGTATGAGTAGATGCGGTTACCTGGATACGGGCCAATAGGACTGGCAGCCATCGATTGTTGTTGCTCTGCCATTCGCTGGCGGGCAGTTTCAGCTTTATTGAAGTGAACCTGTTTTTGTTGCTGTTGATGTTGCTGTGTGTTTTTTATGTTTATATATGTTTGCTGGCGTTGATGGTTTGTATTTGAATTGGCGTTGGTAGTGTAACGATTGGCCAACAGTTTGTTTCTGGCCATTTTATGTTCAGGGCAGCCTTTGTAGCTGCTGATGTGTTCGCCGTTGCAATTGGCGCATTTTGGGGCCATCTGTCTAGGCTTGTTGCAGGCAACAGAGGGATGTTGACCTGCACACTTCATGCAGCGGAATGGACGTCTACAATAATTTTTTGTGTGCCCATAAGCCTGACAGCGGTGGCATTGGGCTGGATCAATCGGCTTTTTTTTTTTTTTTTGTAGGTGAGCTCTGTTGAGCATCACTCGCCTCCCAGCTTAGCACTGGCAGTTACTTTATTCAATTTTCATTACTAAGCTAGCAACATTTTAAATTTAATTTACCGCGGGCGCTGTTAACATTACAGAGGGCCTCAACTTTCTGGCACCTCTCTTCATCTTATCGATATGGACTATCGTTATATGCAGCCATCAATAGATGAGCTAGGTGGCAACACCGGCACGATCATTTGCCGGCGGCCATATTTGCATGTGAGTATGTTTACATTTTTGTCAATTAATTTAGCTTATTAGAAAATATTAATAAAAATAATATACTAATTAAAACTAACAATAATAATTCTTTTTTCTAATTCTATTTTCAGCTTCCTTTGGATCACCGGACCGGACATGGGCAGCGTTGGACTTCATTATGGGCGGACTGTGCAGGAGCTTCACACACACACACACACACACCCATGTGTGTGCATATATGTAAGTAGATTTATTCATTCATCTTTCCTTTTGCTAATCCAAGTGTCCACTATGTATTTTAGCGGAGCAATTTGGATCGTTGTCATCGTGGATCTGTGTACGTGTCGGCTGTCTCACATACAACCTTGATGTTGTATGTATCGAGAGCATGCCGATGCAGAAGACCGATCCAATTGGCGAAGGCCAGGCAGGTCTTCTAATCCAGATTGCGGGCTCGTGCACAGCCAGCGCGTCTGTGAGGCGGTGAGTAGGCCGTCCATATCGGCCCAATTTGGTTGCATATTCTAATTAATCTTCTTTCTCTTGCTTTCATGTGTGCTGCTATTGTCGTCGATACTGCCGTTGCCTCCGGAGGGCGCAACGAATGGAAACGCCTTGTCATTTGGATGCGCAGTGGCCGCAACAGGCGCCTGGAGTGGAAACGCGGCGTGCGCGTAACTAGCCGGGCCTGGAGGCCGAGCGTGCACGCCAAGAGCACGACCTGTGAAGGCGAAATGATCAGGGCCGCTATGAGTGGCCAACAGAGGAGTTGGGCACCCAGTCGTGTGCCATTGAGTGTCGTCGCCTGCACTCGTCCAGTGCATTCGCAGGTAAGTGTGGGTGATGTTGCTCTTGCTCAAGCTCATCGTCATCGATTATGCGCTCCAGACTGACCCTTATTCTTTCCAGCCCATCATCCAGCAGTGCTTCTTGGCTGGCTGCGGCTACTAGAGACAATTGCGGGCGTTGCAAACATCACTGGCAGTGACGCGTTAGTTGTTGTAATGGCCACTGCTGTCATTGCTGCTGTTGTTGTTGACGCCAATGCACTCGCTGTTGGCTCTGTTGTTGCCACAGTCGTTTAAAGAGGCACCGCTGTCGTCGTCATCGCTGGAATCGATGCCATACAGTCGGGAGTCGCTGCTGTTGTTGTTGCAGCCGCAGATATTGCCATCGCCGTTGGAGTCACCGCTAGTTGCGCCACAGCTAGTGTCGCTGCTGGTGCTGCTGCCCTCGCCGCCAGTGGGCCACAGCTGGTGTCGTTGCTGGTGCTGTCATCGTTGGAGTTGCCGCCGTCATCGTTGGATTTGCCGTCGTCATCGTTGGAGTTGCCGTCGTCGACGTTGGAGTTGCCGTCGTCATCATTGGAGTTGCAGTCATCACCGCCAGTGTCGTAGTTGGAGTTGCTGTCGCTGCCGCCAGTGGCGCCACAGCCAGTGTCGCTGCCGGTTCCGCTGCTATCGTCATCGTTGGAGTTGCCGCCGTCGCCGTTGGATTTGTTGCAAACGCCGAGATCGATGAAGTTGCTGCCGCTGACGCCAGTGGCGCCACAGTCAGTGTTGCTGTTAGAGCTGCAGCTCTCACCGACAGTGGCACCACAGTCAGTGGCATTGTTGATGCTGTTATTACTGGTAAGTCGTCAGTTTCTTCATTATAATCGGGTATTATAATTTTTTAATGGCTATGGGTTGTCCTTGCACCAGTTCAACAGCTGCTGCTCTATTATTTTTCCCATCTCGATAGTCCCTTCTGTACCAGTTGATTAGCGTTTCGCCAAATCTGTTTGCTGGTGGTCTGTATCGTGGCTCTTGCTGTCGTCTGGCTTGCATCTCTGCTCTGCCTCCCTGGCAGCCTCTCGTCTTTCTTCTTCTTCAGCTTCCAGTCGTAGTCGTTGGCAGCGGATCATTGGCTTCATCCATTGGCCAGCCATTATTGTTGTTGTTAGTGTTATTGTTGTTGTTGTTAGTGTTAGTGTTATTGTTGTTGCTGTTAGTGTTAGTGTTATTGTTTCTGTTGTTGCTGTTAGTCGCTGCCTGTGCAATAGTTGTTTGCAGTGGGCGTATATGGCGTTGCAGCTGTGCCATATAGCGTGGCCTCTGTAGACGCTGTGGCTCGTAGCATTCGTTATTATTCTTCGTGCTGCTTGATTGTTGTGTTTGGCCAGGGAGCATGCGAAGCGATTGCTTGCCTGTTCAAACGCTTCGTTGACAGTAGTGAATCCATATTTTAGATTCATTGTAGCATTGCGTGTAAGCCAAGGTACACGCAATGCTTTCCTCATTATCCTGTTTGCATGCTTTGTATGCGTTGTACTTGCGTATCGGATGTGAGTGCTCCCCATACAGGTAGCCCATATTGCCAGATTGGCATGATTATTGTTTTATTAGAACAGCCTTGCAGTTATTTGCCAATTGACTCTTATGTCCCAGTAGCCAGTCCAGTTTCGCTGCTCTCGTCTTTATTTTTTGCTCTCAGTCGTGCTATATGCTGGTTCATATTGAGCTTTCTATCCAAGATTACACCCAGATATGTGTGTGAGGTCTTGTGGGGTACTTCTTGGCCAAATACTTTGGGCGTTCTTTGCATTGCTCTGCTATCTTGATTCTTCAGTGTGAATAATACATGGCCCGTCTTGCCAATATTTAAGTTTATAGCCCATTTTTTTGTCCATCTCTCAAACTCCATAGGTAGCTTTCATTTTTCCTAATCGCATAAATAGGTAGATCGGCTGCGCACATAATAACAGTGTCGTCAGCAAATGTTGATAACAGCCATTGTTCTTGAGTTGCTGTTGGCGTTGCCAAGGTAGCAGGCCAAGTTGATTTGCTTGCATGTAAGGAGGGAGGGGCATATCTGATGAATAGATTGTATAAAGGATAGGCCCCAATACACTGCCCCTGCGGCACACCAGCAGACACTCGACCCATTCTTGATTTAGTGTAATTGCAGTTAACTACAAATGTCCTGTCTTTGATGTAATTTTCCAAGATACTAAACAGGTTCAATGGCAGCAATTTGCCAAGTTTGTAGAGAAGGCCCTCATGCCATACCCTATCAAAAGCCTCAGATATATCTATAAAGACACCCGAGCAAA
>JAUESP010000106.1:0-49436 GCA_030914335.1 Drosophila borborema
GAATAAAATACAAATATTTTGTAATTGTAAAATGCGCTTATTGAAAATGTAGACAAATATGTGAAATATATTTTTAATGGATTTCTATGATAAATAGTAGCGATAGGCATATACGTATGTATTCATCAATATATATACATACATATATGTATATATGTATAAAAGTTTATTTATTTTGTATTATATGTATATATCTTTATGTATAAGTGTATAAATTTATGTATAAGTGCACTGCTCGACAACGAAAACTAACAAAAGCTCGCAAAAGCACTTTTAATCTTATAGATTACATAGTGTATGCTTCCAGAGAGATTGATTAATAAGGTATTACAATTACATAACTAAACGCCAGGACAAAATTTTAACAGTCTTGGAGTCTATGAGCTCCTATGCGGATGGCGTTGTTGTTGGCGTTGTAGCGGTAACAGCCGTCGTCAGCAGCACCTCCTGCTCGGGTATGACGGACACGGCCTCCTTAACGTAGCCATAGATGTGTTTGCGCGTATCATTGACCACATCACGTACCCATGGCCTGAAAGAACTGCTGTGTAGTGGTGCCTCAGCATAGCGCTCATACTGATCGAGCGAGTCCTGCAGTTTGTAAAAGTAAGATCATAGTCTTGCGCACAACATCAAGTATTTGTTCCTCCGTCGGCGTGGAACAAGCCCTGCTCGGCCAGCCATTCTTTAAATTTTGTTTTGAAAGTGCTTAACAATGGCGAGTATATTCACAAGAGCATTCAGTAGTTTGATAACGTCGTCTTTATATTCGCACCTCCGGCATTGTTGTGTAGCGCAGAACTTGAAAGAATATTGATAGAGCTGTGTTTTAGACAACATTCACTTTTCGTCACCTACCCATTGCATGGATTCCGTAAAGACTTTCTCCTCACGATTTCAGTTCATAGTAGAGCTCGTCGTAGCTGTTCGTTGTGGCCAGGAATGTGTCGCCCGTACGTAATGAACAGATTGAAAATGTTGACAACCTGCAGCGACAAGTGGAATATATTGCACTTTTGACCAGCGTCTGTTCCTGATTGACCAGAAAGCGCAATAGTCCAATCAAATGCCGACCACAGCTCCTTCCCAGGATAATTCAGACGAACACGGCAACGTTTCTGATAGCAAAGAATGCGATGAATGACACCAATGCACAGGCAAATACAGGCTCCATGGGGAATTTCTTCATTAAATGCGATACAATGAACTCCACCAGCAAGTCGAGTAAAGTGGCAGCCAAAGGCTGGCGATTTGCCAACACGATCCACATTTAGTTTGCGATGGCGCATTTGGGCTCGATGCAGCATTACCTTGAAAGTTAGATTGCTGTCGTGCATCATTGAGTTGGCATACTGATCCTCCGATATGCAGGTGAGTATCAGAAAGCAAAGCTTTAGGTTGGCAATGCTCGATTCGTTTTTGTTGTCTTGCATAACAATCGAACTGGAAGAGAAAAGCAAAAGAATTAGAAGGGAACACTTTATTAATATTAAGGCTGCAGTTACCAATATTGAAAAACAGCCACGAGCAGATTTGTCGGATACTGTGTCATGTCTATGATGGGTGCATTGGCCAGGTCAGGCGTTGGCTGCGTCAGACTCAATGTGTTGCTCGGCGATGGCGGTGCACTCGACTCCGTCTGTGGATGAGCCAGTGTTGTGATGAAATTGCGATTGAGATGCACAGCCTCATAGAGAGCGAGCAATAGGCCATTATTAGCCTTGATTTGCTGCACACGTTCACAAGCCTTCGTCCGAGACAAACATGTTGCCAACCATGCTGGAAAGCGACGAGAACCACGAAGAGGATTGCACATTGTTTAAACTCTGAATGTACTGGCGGCAAAAATCAATCAGCGGACTGTGAGATCATTTGACCATATCTACAAATAGATAAAGGGTAATTATATTAAACATTTTCTTATCGCACACATTCTATTGTGTAAATGATTATTTACCCATTCAATGCCAGCTCGTCGGCCAAAATGGAGAGCTGCACCACATATGGATTGGTTGCCTCATGCTTGCGATAATTCACCAGAATGGTGAGCAGTATGACAACGTCGTGACCATGCTGGGCGCGAAACGTAGGGTCACTTAGGAGACGTACGAACGCATCAAATAGGCTGTGCATCATGAGGTACTCGAAGAGCACATTCTGCCCAACATCCGTGCCAGTCACTAGCACCAGCAACAATTTAAGGCACATGAACCGGGCGTTCTCTGTGACCTCTCCAAGCAGAATGCGATTACAGTATTGCATTAGCAACTTCAGCCATTCGTCCATTGTCTCGTGGCCAAAAATCTCGTTCAGTATGTTCGAGCTGGTATCCGTATTACACTTTCTGAATATGCCGTAAAAGAGCGAGCATAATGTTTGCAAACTGTTGCACAGACGCTTGGGATGATCCTCTTGAGTAGTTGAAAAGAAGTTCATAAAGATATTCAGTCAAATATTGGCACTCTTACCCCTTGAGGTGTCCAACATTTCGATGCATTTCTGGAAGAGCGTATCCAGATTCGGTTTAACTACTTGCAGCTGTTCGTTGTTTAGTTTGCTGATTTGGTCCTCCAGGGATTCAAAATTCGGTTGCAGCAGAAAGAACTCGTTCCAGAACTCTGGACTATCTGCACTGGGATCTTCGCCGCGACACAGCAACTCATAAATGTAAACAACCTACAAAATGAAAGTATTAAAGATGTCCGATATATCATTGTGGTGCAAAACCTTTTCTTTTGGACGTTTTGTGGAACCGCTACCGCTCCGTTTGCGTGACGTCATCGTGTTAGAGTCAATTTGTTTACTTTTTCAATAATTCAACAATGCGTTGTGGGTGTCAGTTAACTGTGATTGTAGGGCTTTTGTTGCTACTCTTCCTGGTAGTTCAACATCAGAGCCGTCACTTAATGCCAATAAATGGGATTGAAACGTGTAGGCAGTGATGATTTTAATTAACACTTACCAACACTGGTTGGTCAGCTGTTGTGCTGTTCATTCCATTTTCAGAACTAGTTTTTTGTTCAGATTTTAGGGACACAGGCGAGTTTGCTTTTATACAACGCTCTATAAAACTTATAAATCATAATTTTATAGTTGAACATTGTAATACTCCTATGTTCGGCTTAATTACTCGTTGTTAGACAGGTGCAAAAAAGTTTCTTTTTCGCTGAAAACACAGCAACAAGAGAATCTCTTGCCATTCTCAACAATTGAAACAGCAGAAACGAAAAATTTTACAAAAAAAAAAATAAAATAAAATAAATAAATAAAATAAAATAAAAGAATAAAAGAAGGTCAAAACATGTCCAGTTTGCCACGTCGCATAATTAAGGAGACGCAGCGCTTGATGCAAGAGCCGGTGCCCGGAATTCATGCGATTCCCGATGAAAATAATGCGCGCTATTTCCATGTAGTTGTCGCCGGTCCCAACGATTCACCCTTCGAAGGCGGCGTCTTCAAACTGGAGCTGTTCCTGCCCGAGGATTATCCCATGTCGGCGCCCAAGGTGCGTTTCATCACAAAGATCTATCATCCCAATATCGACCGTTTGGGCCGCATTTGTCTCGATGTACTCAAGGACAAATGGAGTCCAGCCTTGCAAATCCGTACCATACTTTTGTCGATTCAGGCGCTGCTCAGCGCACCCAATCCCGACGATCCCTTGGCCAACGACGTAGCTGAGCTATGGAAGGTTAACGAGGCCGAGGCCATACGCAACGCTCGCGAATGGACGCAGAAATATGCTGTCGAAGACTGAAGCATCGCTAGCTCTCCGTGCTCTTAAATCTCCTCACTTGCTGGCTGCCGGTAGAAAGGGAGACGACACATCCCGCTCTTTTTTGGGCAATTCATTCTTAATCCCTACCACAATCAACGGAAAACAAAGCAAAGCTAACCAACAACAAAACCGGTATAAATAAGAGAAGAAAATTCAACATTTTTATAACACATTTTTTTTGTATATTGAAATAAGTCAATGTCGAAGATATGGAGATGGCGACAGTGAAGATATAATGATAATGCTATAATAAACGAAACAATAAAAAATTATATGTAAACCAATACGTATTATTATTTAAACTCCATTAATAAATGATGTATATGTTTAGCTAATATTGAATAAATCTCAAGTATTTATAATTCATTTCACCTATGGAGCTTGGGAATGTGAGTGTAGGCTGATAAAATTATACCAAAGCAAAAGCATTAATTAAATGCCAAACAAGAAATCATTAAACACCAAATAATTTCTATAAGTACAGACATATATATATTTACATATATACGCATAAAACTAATACACATAAGGAAAAATATTTTGGTTCTAGGAACCATGAACGAATAAAGCTTCCTGACTTCGTTCTCGATTATAACAGTTGTTCATTGAGCTGGTTCGATAGAAACTACGCAGCAATCAGTGTGTTTTTGTTCCTGCTCGTGTTGCAATTTCACAATAATTTTGAACTCTGTTGCTTTGTGGAAAGTAAATTTGTGGAATAAATATGTCATTCATTAAGAAGTCCTCGCGTCTTCTGCAATCTCAGCTGCGCCGAGTGCAGAGCGTGCCAATTGCTTTATACCATGAAAACGTAAGTATTAATGCTATTTTTTTTTAGCCGCACGCAATTCCCTTTCGTAATATGTTCTGTACTATAAATACACATACATACAACCGTATATATGTATTCCCATTAACGATTTGTTTTCATTTTCTTTCGCACGCGGCTAGATAACAATTACGTGCTGATAACTAAGTTTGCGCTTTTACTTACAGGTAGTCGAGCACTACGAGAACCCACGCAACGTGGGCTCCTTGGACAAGAAGGACGTAAGCGTTGGCACTGGGCTCGTGGGAGCGCCCGCCTGCGGAGATGTTATGAAACTGCAGATCAAAGTCGATGAGAATGGCAAAATCATCGATGCCAAGTTTAAGACATTTGGCTGCGGCTCGGCTATCGCCAGCAGCTCGTTGGCCACGGAGTGGGTAAAGGGAAAATCCATCGATGAGGCGGGCAAGCTCAAGAATACAGATATTGCCAAGGAGCTGCGCCTGCCTCCCGTCAAGTTGCATTGCTCTATGCTGGCCGAAGACGCCATCAAAGCCGCCTTGGCTGACTACAAAATCAAGCAGCAGAAAAACGAGGCGAACTAAATGCAAATACTCAAGTTACATACAAATATTAGTTATGATATGATAACCAACTAAGAATTATCAACATTAGAAAAACTATATAGTTATTTTGCATTGTGTTTTAGATTATTATTGCTGTGGCTGTGTAAGTAGTTATGTAAGTGCTCACAGAATTTTCACACTTATGTAGAATTCTTATTTTACAGTTTGTGAGATTTGGGATTCAGGAACTGACCAAAAGTGATTAGCTGGGACTGATCCTAATTGAACGATTTGTGAATGGTTATGTGTGTATGCGCTTTGGAGTGACTGGATCCTATCTGAGCGATCATGGACTATGTGTTTGGCTTAGAGGGTAGCTGATACTGACTAATGATAGCTACTTATCTATAATTTTTTTGTGAATGGACAATATGCTTGCAGTGTGGATGGAAGCCAATTAAAATTTGTAGTTGTGAAAAATTCAAGCTTAATCAATAATCAATTAAACATTTAAACGATGTGTATTCAAAATGCGTTTATTGATCTCGTTAATATACAATATATGCTGTTTTTTTCAGTTTCAATTCAAGTAAAGATTCGTTCATCCCGATTTCTATGATAGACGCACGCTGACTCCGCCGCCGCACTCGCCCTTCGACTTGACCTCGAATGCTGAAAGTGATAATTCAAAATTCAATTTTAATCCCATCTATGATTCATTTCAAAATCAACTTACGATCGTCTGCGTGCTGGCAGTTGTAGTTGGCCATAACGCAGGAGCTGCCGAAGGTCAACAGACGCTCCTTGCTGCTGTTCTTGGCCTTGGCACAAACGGGCTCGTAGTCATCGCCGCACGCGCGGGCACAGCTATTGACCACCTTCTTCGAGTCTTTAGCCGGGCTAGCGATAGCGAATGCCAACAGGCAGAAAGCTAATTAGGAGTGAAATTAAAAAGTTAATAATAAATACGTAACATTCTCTTGCTGTGAGGCATTTTGTTCTAGATTCATTCCCATAACTGTATGCATATATATGTATGTATGTAATCTTAGTAGGTTTTTGCTAATCTCTACAGTTAGGAAGGTCAGTTTACTGTGAACTGCAATCTATATATGGGTCACTAAATTATATATACTGACTGATTGCATTATCGTAGAAAACATACAATTTTTACCTGAGTGACTATAGAAACTTAATTTTTTTTTTGTTGGTTTAATTTTTACATTTCATTGGCGAGCTTTTAAAATGCCTAGAGAAGCATTCGCTTATTAGTTTTGTATATATTACTATATATACATATGTATATACTTCTCTAACGATTTACAAGCATACATACAGTAAAGCCTAACCGCGAGAGATAAATGTATGAAGTTCACACCACTGGCGATCTCAAAAAATTAATTGATTTTATTTTATTTTTTTGCACGTTACTCATGTTTTGCTGTGTATCTAAAGCACTGTTGACGTGAAATTATACTATTACTTTTTATAATATAAAGCGAATGTTTCAATTAGGTAGGGTTTGTTGTAAATACATAGTTTCTTACCTAGAATGGTAAACAGAGCAAAACGCATTTTTTATATATCCAGTAATCCAAAAGCTTTTGAGCAAAAAACAAGCGAAATTTGACACAAACCGGCTTTGAGTCGATCTAGAATAGAACTGAATTCCAGACTGTGAGATTTATCACCTTTATATACAAAATGTCCAGCTCAGAACGAAGCCGAACAGAACAATAGGCACACACACATAGTCACAGGTTGATAGACATGAATATACATACATGCATATGTATATGGATGTGTGACTTATGATGGGAATCACTCATCCCACACTTAAATTACAGTGTATTAAAAAGTAGACAAGCTCTGAGTACATATTTCTTTGTATGGGTATGGATAGGTAAAAATGGCAATGGACGGGGACAACGACAGCGCCCGGGTCGATGAGAACAAATGGGAATGGGAATTGGAATGGGCAGACACGCGTCGGATGGTGTCATTTAGTTTGAGGCGGTTATGGTGACATTTGTCCCCTTCTCTCTAAACCACGAACTGCCACACTGACTTTGTTACAGCAAATGTCGGCAATTATCAAATTAGCGAATTTAACAAATATGGCAGAATTACATAAATATGTATACATATTTAATGTATCTAATATAAAGACATATTCTTAAAGTTGTGTAAATGCGATTTGAATTTTAATAACTAAATGCAAAACTGTGACAGATCTACATACAAATGTATGTACATATGTACATACATGTGTATGTATGTGTGTAAAACATTTTGCAACTTTGGATCAAACCAATTTACAAACATTTGCATGCTTATCGTGTGCAATGAACGGGAATCTGCCCCTTTGATCTAGTTCACGTGACGTTCCTACGTACCAACAGTAAATTAGCCTTTCATCTGTTTGAATTTAATGGATTTGTTTATCAAAAAAAGTTCTGATTGTCATTGAGATCTGTATGAGTTCAGAGTGATGTCAGACCAGTCATTAAACTTTATATTGTCAATATGGATTAAATCATAATTAAAGTGCAGAATTTCCTTGTTCCTCATATCTATATTTTATAAAATTTGCAAAGTTTATTAACCAAATATAATTATATAACTAACTATAATTATTATATCTTTTTTTCCTATATTTTTGTTGAAGAATATGATTTGAAAATTGTATATTCAAGCTTAATGTTTGGAGTAAAAATTTCAAATAAAACGGATTTTATTTGAAAGTAACTATAAAATATTCGAAAAGAGTACAATTTTATTCAACTGAGTAAAGTTATTTAAAAGAATCAGTAAATCGAACTATCGCTACTAAGTATCGACAGAAAATGTGCTAGGAAATCCGATGATTATTCGCATCTCTAGTTTTCACAAACACGATGCGTCATTTCTGTCTAAACGTTTGCAATTTTACAACAGAAAAGAAAGTTTATTTTAGCTAGATTTTAAATTTATAGTCCTTATTAAAACACATAAAAGGTAAAGTACAAGTCAAGGATCTAACGTGAAATTGAGCACATATTAGTAAACATTTTACCTGCTTGCAAAAAACTCAAAATAATGGAGGAATATATGAAATTGGTCGCCCAATACAAATGCGATTTAAATGCTAATGCTGATGATAGCAGCTCCGAGAGCGACAGCGACTCGTACATGTCGATAGGACAAGCGGAGCGCCGATGCACAGTTAGAGAAACGAAAGATTTGAACGCGGAGAGCGGAAAGCGGAAATCGGGAACAACGCGGCTGCCAACTAGACGACCAGATCCCAACGTATACAACAGAAATGCATTGCTTGCGCGTGAGAACCGTCGCAAGAAGAAGGCGCACATGGAGGCAGTTGAGAAGGAGCTGAATGAAACGCGAATCACTAACAGATCGTTGCTGAAAGCACTTAAGAAACAATTAAAGCGCACACAAAAGCTTGAAAAAGAGTGTCAATTCCTGAAGAACAAATTGGGTAACTACAAAGAAAACAGAAATGTAGCCACTCAATTAAATATGGGTATTTCATCACCGAACAACCGAGCTGTCTCGCCGGAGGGCTCCCTGATATCTACGTATTCAAGCAGCAGTAGCTACGAGCCGCCCAGAGACACCTTTCCAGAGTTCCTGCTCGTCGACAATGGTAGTGTAGCCGCCGAAAAATTTATAAACGAGACGCCATCAAGTTCATGGAATGATTTTATTGACGATTTATTAACAGATTATCAGCCCACGCCAGCCTACGAAGATGAGAACTCCACCCGACTCGTGGAGCAGAGCAACTTCGGGCTTCAGGAGCCCTGCCAACCACTGGCAATTATTGACGAGCATAGCTACTTCAATAAGTTTGCGGAAATTGACTACATCCAGGACTGTGAGTGGAGTCCCAGTCGCACTCCGCCCACGCAGTTGCTGCAAGATGAATTCTTGTTCAGCAACACAGAGACTGACAGCAGATGCATTGCAAGTCTCTAAGCTATAGTCTAATGTTTTTCTTTTTTTTTTATTACTAACTATTCTAAGAAGTTTTAATCGTAATTAGATTAAGGTACTCGAACGCGTTATTTTTGTGAATCGATATAATTCTTTCCACATTGACAATTTTAAAATTTTATTAGCCTCGCCCTTGGAGATTATGATAGAACACCAGCCCACTGCAGCCGCCCTTTGGCTTCGACGTTTAAAAAGTATGTTTTCACATTTTCAGGCCTATGTGGAGGCCAGTTGGATGATTCATCCAGCGCGCCAATGATTCATTTGAAGGTGGGTTTCTTTGCAGGATCTGCAAAGAGAAAAAGTTCCAAATGAGACTATGATCATCTTTTTGTGCCACTTTTTCAGTTGCGGCCAGAATTTAGGACGAAACTCGAAATCTAACGGATTTCCACACATTATT
Source organism: Drosophila borborema (assembly GCA_030914335.1). NCBI lineage: Eukaryota > Metazoa > Arthropoda > Insecta > Diptera > Drosophilidae > Drosophila > Drosophila borborema. Next base: position 9,513 of record JAUESP010000106.1, read on the forward strand.
TTCTTTCATGGCTGAGCCGAAATCCGGAAGGAGAAGAGTTGCAGACGTCAACTGTATTAAATACAAACAGGCGTTGCATTTTGTTATCAATTTTCCAAAGTGACAAAATTATACTAATTTATTTGGATTCTGAAATGTTTCAGATATTTGTTATTGCACAGTCAATGTGAGATTTCATTGATTTTAGTGGACAGTGAGGCTTGAAACACCGGTATGTACTTCTATCATAACTCCTTAAAGGCATATCTATTTTGTATACCTTCAATTATTATTTGTTGATTTTGGAAAGAATTATCGATACAATTTCATCATTAATATGCATTTGTTATTGAGCCCAAATAAAGCTATGACTACACAATATTTGTGAATTAAGAAAGATGTTTTCGTTAATAATCTAATGGGTATTGAAATAAAAGAATTGTCCAAGTATGCGGGCTTATATACAGACTTTATTTGTGAATACAAATTGTTTTACAAACGACACTCACAACACATTTAAGCCTTTAACAACTTGGCATGATATTCAATATGCTCGGCCACGAAGGTGGCTATATAGAAGTAGCTATGGTCGTATCCCTCTCGTTGCTTGAATATGGTCTGGATGTGGTCGTTGGGGGTAGCTGCTGCTAACAATTTTTCCGGCAGCAGCTGTTGGCCAGCGAGAAAGTTATCGGCCGAGCCTTGGTCTATGAAGAGTTCCTGTGGAGTGCTGGCGTACTTGGAGACTAAGCTGGTGGCATCCCAATTTGCCCAGTCGTCCTTGTTGGCGCCCAAATAACCGGCGAAGGCCTTTTGGCCCCATGGACATTCCGATGGGTTGGCAATTGGTGCAAATGCAGACACTGATTGATACAAGCCGGGATTTTTTAGGGCGCAAATCAAAGCTCCATGTCCGCCCATGCTGTGGCCGAAAATGCCTTTTTTTCCAGGCAGAACTGAGAAGTTGGCGTTGACCAACTCGGGCAGCTCCTTAGTAACATAACTGTACATCTTGTAGTGCTTAGACCATGGTGCTTCAGTTGCATCCACATAGAAGCCAGCTCCACTGCCGAAATCGTAGGCATCGTCCTGGCCGGGCAGCTCCACTCCACGTGGCGAGGTATCGGGATTTACCACAATAAGGCCTTCTTTGGCTGCCGTTCTTTGGAAGCCGCTCTTCTGCACGAAGTTCTCGTGAGTGCACGTCAAACCGCTCAAAAAGTATAGCACTGGACATTCTGCCTTATCTTCAATAACAGCCGGGGGCAGGAAGACACCAAAGGTCATGTCACAGTCCAAAACGTTAGAGTGATGTTTATAGACACGCTGCTCGCCTTCGAAGCATTTTGTGGTCGACACAAGTTCCAGCTTCATTTTCTGCAATCAAAACAACTATAGTAACTGGGCAATATGTTGAAATAAAATAATTACTTTTGTAGTTCTCGGTACGAATAAGAGAGAAATGAGCTAACACTTCTTATTTCTTATTTCTATACCGGTACGAGGGATGCATACCGGTTCCAGGGTGGTTCCATATTACAGTGTGCAGCCCTAAAATTATCTTTTCCACTTATCTGTGTTATAAAACGCCACAATGTGCAAAACACAATTTAGCAAAATAATAAACGTAAAGAAAGCCGGCGACAAATTGAGCATTTACGCCAAGTAGTTGATATTAGCTACAAAATAATGTCTGAAGAGGCGCCCAGTACTTCTAGCTTCGGTTTTAAGAAGCGGAATGTTAATAGAAGTGCAGGTATGCGTCGAAAGAAACTCAGCAGCAGCAGTAGCAACGATTCAGGTGAGTACAAAATTGGCGCAAATATAGAATGAGACAAATTTCTAACGAGCAGATATTCACACACAGCTAAGAATAGCGATGAGGAGTCACATAGTAAAACAAGTGCCTTAGTTCGTGCCGAAAATCGTCGAAAGCGTACAAATCCAAACTTTCAGAGCACCAAAATAGCAAAACGAAAAACGGACGCGGGCGTCGCAGCTGGAAATTCATCAGATAGCGATCTAGACCCTGGTGGCGATGCTAATGGAGCGCTTGTTGCATATAAATCGAAACGCGAAGGCATTCCCAGTGGACCCCAAGATCAGGGCGCAACATCCATAAATGAAGTAGACACGGAACTGGACCGTGATGCTCAGGCAATTCATGCGCGATCGGTTAAAATTAATGAAGAACTTGAAGGCAAAGCAGATGACAAGATTTATCGTGGCCTCAATAATTATGCGCAGTACTACAAGAAGAAAGACACGGCTGCTGGCAACGCCAGCTCAGGCATGGTACGCAGTGGACCCATACGGGCGCCCGCTCATCTACGTGCCACAGTTCGTTGGGACTATCAGCCAGATATCTGCAAGGATTACAAGGAGACGGGCTACTGTGGATTTGGCGACAGTTGCAAGTTCTTGCATGATCGCAGCGACTACAAAGCCGGTTGGCAGCTCGAAATGGATCACGAGGCGCAACGCAAGGGTGAATGTGACTCGGATGGGGATGATACTAAATACGAAATCCACTCGGATGAGGAGTCCCTGCCATTCAGATGTTACATATGCAGAGGGAGCTTTGTTAATCCTGTAGTTACGAAGTAGGCGTTTATATATATATCCTTATTATATGCGTATGCTAATTAATCTATTTATATTTCAGGTGCAAGCATTACTTTTGTGAAAAGTGTGCTTTGGCCCAGTACAAAAAGTCACAGCGCTGCATCATTTGCTCACAGCAAACCAATGGAATATTTAATCCTGCCAAGGAGCTGATAGCTCGTCTTAAGACAGAGCCTATGGAAGATTTAGATGACGATGCTGATGATGATGACGATAATAGCAAAAGTCATCATAACAATAATAAAGAGCATGAGGAGACAATATCCTCAAATAGCGATAGTGATTGAAAGGAGACTTTCTGTCTTGAGATCCAATTGTGTAACATTAGAGTAGGAAATATAGAGTTAGAGCTGTTTATATTTACAATAATGTTTTTGAATTTGATTTCTGGTCTTATTCCATGTAACGAAAAGTATACTTTACTGCTTTTGTTTCTCTCTTCTTTTGATTTCTCTGTTGTACTTCCATGCACTTTTCCTTTTCCATTCGCGCTTCGCTTGCAATAATAAAAAAATGAAATAAAGTTGGTCTGTACGACTACTTGATTCTCAGCTAAAAACATCTTCAGCTAAAAACATCTTTAATGCATAGTGGTTAAACATTTGTTTATTATTCCATTGGCAAAAGTTTTGGCACTATTGCTTGTTGGACTCATTAGTCTACTGGGAATCAAACCTGCTGGGGCTGATTGCATATTTGACTGTTTTTCAGCATGTAGAGTGGGAAAAACAAGTTGTGCTTGAAAAGAATTCCTTTGCCATTAAGGACAGCAATCAGAAAGCTTTGTAAACTTGTTTGCCTTTCATTGTTCAGCGCATAACACCAAAATATTGCCAATATTCGTTGCGTGGCGAGCATAGACTAAGCCGCAAATTCTTCCTGCACGACGCACACAGCCTACGAGGGGCATAAGTCTCAAAAACAAAGCTGGGAAAAGGAAAATCTATACTTTCATACACAGCTCGATGCACACGCACACAAATCACTTTGAGCTGCCCCAACAAACGTCAAACCGACGATAGTTCGACGAATTTGCAAACAAAGTTTGTGGAATAGTTGCATCTTGTGAATAGCTAATTGCCAAGTCTTGCGGAAGCCTTGGGAGTGAGATCCTATGTGCAATTGACGGATATGGAAAAAATATGTAATAATTTTAGTTTGGCTTTTTATAACACAAGTTTGAGCCTGCTTTAAAATGTTGTGTGAGCCCAAATAAGTATGCAATTATAAATTGAAAAAATCTATATATAAATTAACGCCAAATTACAATATGATTACCGTAACAAATTATGGTTCCTAGCAAGAATACATAATGATTACCTTTTAATATTAATCTTTTTTTTGCTTAGACAATAAAAATAATAAAAACATTGCGTAAAGGAAGTTGGTATATTTTTACTCGATTAAATTTAAATATATTTAACAAAATATGTAGTCCTAAAAATGTTATTCAATATTCTTTGAAAACTTATTAATAAATATTATATTACTTTTGAAATTATTCATAAATAATTTTCCTAATATTGAGGAATAATTATTTTAATACTAAATATTTATTATAATAGAAAGAAAATATTCCATCTAAATATTAATTTGCTGACGAAACTGACATTAACAAAAATCTAGAATTTACGCTATTGTTCGCATAATTAATAACGTTTAAAATCAGAGCACTTTAACTTGATACTGGATGCAAATAAAAATGTAAAAAATAAAACAAATAAGCCACAAAATCCTCAAGTCACGTACTCTCATTTCTAGTCAATCTATTGGCTGCCAGGTATGCTCTAATTGAATGACAAAGTCGTGCATGACAAACGAAAGTTAATTGAACGGGCAGAAGATCTCTGAGCTCTGGCAGCTCCCATATAATTGACGACAAATCAGTTTTAATTATTTCAATAAACTCGCATACGTGTTGACTGACATTTAATATGTGGTAATATTGAGTGTGATTCTGTTAGATGACGCGTCGTCTCGCACACGTACTCAACTGCAACGTCAACAACAAGAGCTGTAGCTATTTTAATAACCACACTTCAAAATGCTCTTCAATTAGCAAGTGGAATGTAGTGCATGTCCTTCTCTTCCTCTTACTCTTCCTCTTCCTCTTTCACTTGTTTTTCTCAGCTCACAATTGGCCAATTGTTAAGTAATCAAGCGTTAAATATGTTTGTCGTGTACTCATCATCTCGTTGAACAACGCCATTAACAGTTCGAAAGACATGAGCACTATTTGTGCTCGGTCCTTTGTCATAGCTAAGCTAATTATTTTGTAAAATTGGTAATTAAGTAAGAGATTGATTATTTCAAGCTGCAATATTAGCTGCCATACAGTAAACCGTTGGCTCTTGATAGATTCAATTAAAATCAAAATTCAATTAAATATCTGAAATTTTATAGGCACATTGAGTTTTCGTACTAATTTCAATAATCTATTTTATATATATATATATATATATATATATATATATATATATCTTGTTTTCATTAGTGTGTAGGTGCAGACATCATTATAGGTCTAATGTATATGTTGAGTAATTTTAGTGAGAATAATGTGTAGTGAAACAAATTATGTAAGAATAAGCATAAGAAGATACCTCAAGTTGATAATCATCATCATCATATATGATCATCATCACATACGAGTGTGTTATTTATCATTATCTATATTATATATGTATCTATAATTAAATGGAATTATTTCTATAATGAGAACAAATCCAGTTTAGTTTGGATCACCTTAACTTTTGATGAAGTCAATGAAAATGAAAATGTAAAGTATTATTCCTACTTATAGCTATTATGTTTATGGTAGAATACATTTAAAGCACTCCTCGTCCGATTTCTTGATATAAGAGTAACTGATGCTACGTAAATGTGTTCACGTTGCGTATACGACGCATGGACCGTACATTCCAAATAGTATTTGTGTTTGTTCTCTTATTTATTGGCTTCTAATGTCACTGGCTTTTATCCCCTGGCCAATGTCCGGTGGATGGCGTTGCCAGCGCATGAAACAGCTCAGCAGCTCACCAGCTCAGCAGCTCAACTTGTCGTTTATTCTGTCAATTATCATTAATTTCGGAATGCTCCTGTCTTCGCCAAGGCTATCGCACCTTTTGCACGCCTCCTGCAGCAGCATGGCACGTACGCCGCAGTTAAAATGTCTCCAGCCATATAAATTGTTATTGCTTGAGCGTATAATTTGACTGTCGCTTTGGCCAATGCCTTAAAGACCCAACGCACGGCATATTTGTTGATAGTTTGCGGGGCGTGGCTAGTTGTTCACAGATCTTGTTGATTTATTTTCATTGTGTTTTAATGGCGGTTTCTGTGTCATTAGCCGTCTATTTGGCTAACTAACCAAGATGTATATCTGTGAAGATTTTTTTTCTTTATAAAATAAAATACGTCTCGTGTAGTAAAATAATAATAAGGAACGTCAACTTGTATATACATATGTACATCCTTATGAATATATTTGAAATTACAAAATTTAAAAAATTAAATTATATCAACCTAAAGCATTTAGGCAATGTTAGCTATACCTTGATAATTAAAGTTATTAAAGTTTTCGCTTACTGTAACGAAAAATGTGATAGAGTTAATCGGATCTTAATTCGGATTGAGTATGGTTACTAAATATTTGATTTGTGTAATTGTTTCTCTTCTTGCAACCATTTAGAGTACTGAATGAAAAAACATAATGCTACAACTGGTCCAACTGGCCCAACTAGAAGTGAGTGGGTCGATAAAGAACAGTTACAAAGCTGAGCTGACAAAAGTTTGGCCACATAATCATAAAGTGCACGAAAAGTTTGTGAGAAAAAAGCTAAAAAATAAAAGAAAAGAAAAAATGTGAGAAAGCCAAGTTGAAAATGAGAGCAGCGAAGAATGGAAATTGACAAACATCAATAACAAAATTGGCGTAAACGTAATAGTAATTTTTTCTATTTTCTTTTGTTTTCCCTTCTTTTTTGAAGTATTTTTCTTTGCAGTTTTCTCCATCCACTTGCAGCTGTATTTGCATTGCGGCTAACCAGAGACAAGAATTTTTTGCGGTTTGTTTTGTAGAAAACTTTGAAAAGTATCTCTACTCGATGTTGGCTTTGTTACAGCTGTAAGTGAAGCGACTCATCCTTTTCTACTTCTACTTCTACTTCTACTTCTGTTTCTACTTCATCTTAATGTTGTTGGCTTTGTGAGTGTTGCAAGTGCAACGAGTTCTGCTTTGACTGCACTTCCTGCACATCCTGCTACTCCTCTTGGCCGCACGCCAAAATAATGGTCGGAGTGCAAGTGTCAGAGATTCTGGCCAACCTTTTGGCTCAGCATTGCGAATGTTGTTATAAATGAAAAGCTGCGCCAGTGGCTGTGCGAGCTGTGCTATTGGGAACTCTTATCAAGCAAATTGTAAAAACGCAACTTTTCGCATAACTTTTGCCATCTCTCGGCAGCACAGAGCTCTTCTCTTTTATCGCGCTCCCTGGAGCTGATGGATCAATTTTATATGTATTTGCCCCGAGGGCAACTTTGCTCTCTGCTCGTTTGTCACGCACCACAATTTATAATTTAATTTTTGCTTCTTTTTTTTTTTATATTGTTTTGTGTTTTTTTTTTTTTAGTTTCAATTGCCATACATATGAATAATGTATGTGTGTGTGTGTGCATGGCCACAATAAAGCTTGTGTGGATAATTGTTTGTCACTATTAAGTATAAGATTAATGTTTTTTGATTGTGGCGGATTAATTTGTTGCATTTTGTGAGCTCATAGCTGGCCATGCGAGTTAATTTATAAAATAATTATGCAATTATGTGCTCAAAGCCAGACAATAAATTGCAATTTAATTGGTCTGCCATTTATGACGGAGCACTTTAAATTGATCCACGGAATTCAATGTGCTTCAATCTGATATATTGTTAACATAATGCAGCCGTAGATGAGGTTTTATTTAATTTGCCTCTCAGCACAATTTACATTAATTCACGTTTTATTTGTAAACATATCTCACAATTATTATGTTATATTAAATTACATAATAATATTACATATTAATACAATGCCCTATGGCATTGTATGCAGCTAGACTTGAATGATCGAGTGAGCTTATATGCCGATTTCGACTAGAAAAAGAATATTGTTTGCGGTCTAGGTTCCTGTTGAACTTCACTACTAAATAAATTAAATTAATTTAATTAATTTTTTAATAAATAATACCTAAACACAGGTAAAAAAGCATAAACTTAATATTATAATATACCAAATCGTACAATTGCAGTTTGTGATAGACTTGATAATATACAAATGTGTCAAGTTGCCTTTTCAATAACTGAGAGTTTTCGCTCATTTAACTTCTATAATAAAAGAGGTGAGCAATTCACTTAATGCAGACTTAAACTCAAATATTGTATTCAAGTAATACTAACAGCATAAATTATTTCAATTTTAGTCAAATGGCATTCATTACAAGCCAAGCAAAGCCAACAAAATATATGCAAATATCCCAGAGCACATACAGAAATGAGGCTGTGGAAGCGACAGAGAAGCCTAAACGGGGACACATAAACGACTTCCGGTCAAGCACGTAAATGGGCAACAAAAACATTCACATTCACAGTCACAGACGAAATGTGAGGGAACAAAAGGCACACACAGTGAATGCAATAAACAGGCAACAAAAACAAAGTAGGCGTGTTGCTTTTCATTGCCTGGCCATTTGTCTGAGGGGTCTAGAAGTTTCAATAAGGAAATATGTGCAAATAAAATAAATGAAAAGTGTGGAAAATTTTATTTTAATAAGCTCAAAAGTGTCTACAACGAAACTCGCATGCAAACCTCAAGTCTGTTTGTGTGCGTGTGTGTGTGCTGAGGCCATTGTAGTTGTTAGACAACAACAAGTTGGCATTGCTATGTGCCCCACTTGGTCCCACTAAGCTGGAAATACTTTCATTATAAACTTTACGACAGGTTTCGCAAAGGCAACGGAAGTGCGCCATTAACTGGCAAGTCAAGCTTATTAGCTGCAATAAAAATAATAAGCTGCAAAGTTATGTTGCAATTGTGGCATGCCACTCGCTCTGCTCTCGGCTGTGTGGCAGCTGTCCCACAGCCAAGCCATTCGAGGCGAATCACGAACACAGAACACAACAGCACCACAGAAATGCCAGTCAGTCAGAGTCTCTCTCTCTCTCTCTCTTTCTCTCTCTGTCTCTCTCTCTCTCTCTCTCCTCTCTCTCTCTCTCTCTCTCTCTCTCTCTTTGTGTCAATGTGTGCAAAATCTAAACTTAAAACTCAACTTTTAGCTAAGAACTTTTTCTGCTGCCTCGCCACGTCTTACATTCTCTCATATGCGTGTGTGTGTGTGTTTGCGTGTGTCTGTGTGCACATTATGCCATCCAAGGACGCGCAGAGCAAAGTCACTTTTATATACGTCGAGTAATTCCAGTTAATTTTATTTTAAAAATTGTCCCACAATATGCTTGCAGTCTTCGAAGTGACCAACATTTTAGCTGCGGGCAAACAAAGCGTCGCTCACAACAAAAAATTCAGTTCTTCATTGACATTGAGAGCTCGACAAATTAAGAATATATATATAAGTATTTGATATAAAAGTTGACTATTTTTGGGTTTTCATCATGATGCTTTATCATGCAGCAACTTATACTATGTGAGGATAGGCGGGGCCATTAGATTGTCGAGCTTAAAGACATTAAAGATAATTTTGTATTAAATTTTATACATATTTTTTATGTAATTTAAAATTCTTATGATTAATATTTATATATTACTATATAAATAATAATTCAATTTATATTATTTAGTTTTATTGTTTTATTAAATATTTATTCAAATACTAATTTAAATTCTTTGACCATGGTTTTTTCTTATTTAAATACATTGAATTCTTTGCTTAGCTGAGAAGGTCTCGGTCTATAATTGCTCAGCCACATTGCTAAACTAATCAAACATAGTCTTTTAGTGCAAGAATAAGATCTACGATCTCTGTGGATATTGCACAAGACCATTAAGAGCGTTGGCTAAACTCAGCAGCAACTCAAATATTCGTGTGGTATGTGGCCTTCGTGTGACACAAGCCCGAGGGTGGGCTTAGCACTCTTAGGGCAAAGAGCTTGCTCAGGCTGAAATAAATGATTGCTCCTTGTAGAATTTTTTAACTATATTTTATAATGTCAAGGAACTTGAGCAGAACCCAAAACTATCGTTAAAGAAATCCATAGGCAAATTGAGTGTGAATATTATCGATATATTGTTCCATTTCCCATATACGATTTCATGTTTAAAATCAAAGCTGATGGTATCTTATTGTACTATTCCAAATTGCTATTAAACTTTTCTTTCTTATGGTTTAAAGTTTGCCAAGTTAATCAAAACTTGCGCAAAGAATCAGTGAAAGCTGACTCTAAATACATTAAAAGTGGAAATTTAAGCACCTGCTCGTCGTTCGTTGTTTGATGGCACAAGTTGTTATCCTTACAAGGGCAAGAGACGAGAGATAGGCAGGCGGGAGAATATACATAAATAATTTCAATAATGTGCTGCTAATACCAACAGCAACAGCAGCAACATCAGTAAGCAACAACAACAACAACAACAACAGGAACAAGAACAGCGGCAACATCATCAGCGCCAGCAATAACAATAACTGCCAGCACATTGACGATAAGCCCGACCCTGGTGCCGCGCTGCGGTCAATACATTTGCTTTGGGGGCGAATCTTTCAATCATGGCCAGGACTGGGCAAAGTTGCCATTATGTTTACGAGTCTTATGCGAGTTAATGGCCGAGTCGCGGTTTAAAAGAGGAAAAGTAAAAAACTTTTATTTCACTGGTTTTGCGTAGAACGGCTAACGTGGCTGACTGGCATCAACAGGTGGCTCGCGGCCTCCTTTGCTCTGGGTATAGGTATAAAGCAGCCCCAATGCGCATTTTGATGTAATTTTGAATTATGTTTTGTTGTTTGCAGTTCAGCACGACAGCCATCAAGGAATTAGGCAGCTCAGCAAAGTGGACAACCTTTAAGTACCTCAAGTTGTGAACTTTCACTTCAAACTGTGCCTGAGATTTCTTGTTTCTTTGGGCACAAGTTTTGCTGAAAATACATACATTGTATATTATTTTGGCATTTTTCTTTGATGTGTCGTCAAGTTTTTAGTTGAGGATAAATACAAATTGATTTCTTTAAGTTTCTAGTTGCTCTGAAAGCAATCCTGATTTAATTCAATTGATTCAAATTACTTTGTATAAGGCGATTGGCGGTTGGAAGTGCTCGTAAGAGATGTTGCCCGTCACAAATATTCAAATACCATAATAGAGACTGTAATCGCAAGAGAACAACTTCGTATATGTGCAGGTTCCTTATGCTTTCGCGCCCTCGACTAAGTTGTTATTATATTTCTTCTCTCAGAAATTAATGAGCCTGAGTGCATAAAATTTAAAGTAATTCTCTCTACTCACTCTATTTTGCATATATCTGCGCGTTTGCATTTGACATTGATATGTTGACTGAGCTCGTATGTTTGAGCACATATGCTTGCTGTTTGTATTTCTTATTCCTATTCTTATCCTTAGCTGGTTGCCTATAAATATAGCTTGCACGTAACAATTGACCATTTGATTATTTCTTTACGCTCTATGAGCGAAATCAGACAGACGGAACCAGAGCCGAAAAAAAAGAAAAGAAATCGACGACGAGCCGATCGCGAACGGATTCGTTTAAGAAGCCATGCAATCGGTTGGTCTCTGAGTTTTCTCTCAGAGTTTGAATAAAAGTCGATTAATGTGCAGCCAGTATCTTGATTGACAGTATTTGTAAACTTTGCTTATATCTAAAATTAATTAATAAAATTTCTTTAATTTAAATATTTTTGCCAGAGGCAATAGTATGACAGCTCAACAAACCAATTCCTTTAATGCATACCTTTGAAATATTGGAACATTTCATATAATATTTAGTTTAAAATTTTAAAGACAAATTTTCATTGTTTATTTACGTATTTCATTTCTTCGTAGGAAAAATATTTATCAAAGAATGTAAAAATGACTGTTAAAGAGTTAAAGGAAAACAAAAAATCTGATAGAGTAACGGCGGAAAGGTTTGGTTTTCCCCTACCAGCGAGGTGGTTATAATTTCCAACTGTGGTTTTAATGCGGAATGTGCATTTTACGACTTTTTAAGTGTCGGGACAAAGAAAACTTTTGCGCCAAGTCGCTGGAGTCGCGATTCTTCCAACTGCCAACAGCCAACAGTCAACAGCCAACGGCCAGCCGGCAACTGGCAACTGGCAACTGACAAAACAACAGCTGCTGCTTCTGCTGCTGCTTCGTTTATTATTGTTGTTTTTTTTTGCTGTTATTGTTGCTGTTGTTGTGCGCACCTATAGTAAAGCAAGTCAAGGCTTATGACGACGGCAACCTTACTTTCCTTAAACGAAGTAAACTTTACTTTTGCCATATTTTGCGGGAAAAGCGAACGAGAACTTAATTTTATTCTTAAAGAAATCACACAGACCCATGAGTATATACACACACAAACACACACACACACTGCTCACTCAGTTGGAAACTCTCGCACATGGCGCAAACGTATCTACACAAGGCATTTCCGTTTCTGTCTCGTGCCGCTCTTCAACTTTCTCTCACCCTCTCCCTCTCGCTCTGTCTCTCGCACTCTCTGCACGCAGTGCGTTAAGTTATCGTCTTTATTGTTTGTCACATACATGACCTCACAATTGTGTTCCGCTCCTTGGCATCGCCCATTGTGGTGCCATAGCCAGTGCGATTCAGCTCAGGTCGTCGGAAACGGAAATGGCATAAGTTGTTGTCGCCTAGAAGTTCACACGAAAAGCCCGTTCAATGAACAATAAAATGCCATAGCTAAGAGTATGACTGCGACTGCGACTGCGAATGCAACGCGGCCACAATAAAAACCCATAAAGCAAACACAGCTAGGGGAGTTCCGAAAGGCAGAACTTTTGAAGCTAGCCACTGGCTTATTTTAGATACCAATTACAATGAAGTTCACCTAAATTATTTTGTTAGTATGTCTAACAATCTGGTTTTACATATACCAGCATTAAATCTATTTTTATACATACTTAAAGAATTTTTTAATGTTGTCTGAAATATTATTTACTATCAATTGTATTCATAATTTATAATTTATTAATATTTTAAAACTTGTATTCTCTTATCTATATATATAGAAAATGAAGAATGACTGAAAATGGATTTAGCTTGAAAATGCTTTTCCATTATAGCATTGTTGTAGTGGAGGCCCGATAATAAATACAAATCTTGGTTTGTAGGAGAACTGGAGTGGGCATTATGTTATTAACAGCGCATAATACTGTTAATAGCATAGCTCGACGATGTGAGGGAGGAGCAGGTCTTGTTAATCGAATCTGACATTAACAAGCATCAATACGCTTTTAAGATATTTAATTATTCAAAGAATTTTCTGTCTCGTAAATATTCAAAAATTGTTTTTCAATCCTTCTGCTTTTAATAAATAATAAATAATTCATTTACTTTCAATATTATGACAGATAAAATTGATTGATCTGTGATGATAAATGTGTCGACATGGCCTATGGGTTATGTTTCAGAAATTAGACAGGTGTTCGAGCAGTCAAGTTGAGATATTGAAAGGCGAGCGTTGCACAAGCCCAAGTTGAATGGAAAATTGCAATTGGAGAGTTTTTGCTTCCACGCCCAGCCTACTGCATGTGCTTCTTCTTGTTTTCAAAGTTATTGTGAGGCTGTCGGAAAGTTTTTTGCCATCACCTACGGCATCGTCCGGTAGCAGAATGCCGCGAAGCCACTACAGCAAACCAAAATCCAATAATGGCCTTTGGAGCTTGGAGTTGCCGCAGATTTACGCATACATACACACGTACATACACACACCCGCACACACACACACACATTGAATTGCTTTCAAATACTAATCTACGCGCCATAATTGAAAAACTAACGCTTTGAGTAACGAGTTTTTCGTGCTTTTACTGCAAGTGTTCCTCTTTTTCGATACGTCTTTAGTTGTGTGAGTGTGTGTGTTAGTGTGTGTGTGTTAGTGTGCGTGCCATACTTTCTCTTTCACACGCAGCTGCTGGGCATTTTGTGCTCCGGTTTCGCTTTGGCCCCTTTCATGCCATAAAGCAGCTACGAGCATTTTTTCCTCAACAAAAACGCGCTCATATTTTTGCTGACTTTTCTGCGAATCGCAGAGAGAGGCTGCTGAGCACGCTACACTGTTTTCTCTCAGGTATATCAGATTAAATTTAATGCATATGATAATCGAGTACATTTATTATGTATTTTTATATTTTCTTAAGCTTATTTGGAGCTTAAAAAAATTGAGTATTAAGTAATTATTTAGGTTGTAGTTGGAGTTATCCCGCTTTATTGTAGATCCCACGTTACTCGACCACTCCAATGCCATTGACAAAGCAGCCGAATGCACATTTTTCAGCACAAGCAAAAAACAAATAAAAAATCTGCATGAAATTGAAAAAATATGATGACACCTTCATTGCAAGTGAAACAATAACAATGGCAGTTTGAAAGCAAAGTCCGAACTGAATTGGACAGTAGCTGTGAATTTGAGTGGGTCGATGCCATGCGACGCACGGGCATGCCACTAACAGTGGACGTGGACGTGGGAATGGGCGTGGGCGTGGGCGTGGCCATAAAAGTGTTTGTTTTTGTGAGCTCGCTGACTTTAACAATTTAGCTGGGGCACTTTTTGGCCAGATTTCTCGGTACGAAAGCATAAAAACGATAATTTCGAATTTCGTTAAAAAAAAAAAAGCCACATCTTCTCGTGAAGCGTAGTCAGTTTTTTTTTTTTTAAACCCATACTCTTAAATAACAGTGGCTATATTAGCTGTATTAAATGCCTACAAAAGCGAATTTTCCTACTAAATCGTAAGGTATTCATAAAAATAAATTAAATTAAAACGAATTAAAGTATACACTTGCAAATATTTGTAAAATATAAACTTTCTTATTTTATATAAATAATATTATTTTATATATATATTCTCACTTTAAGAGTTCAATTTAAATTTAATAATATTTTGTTTATAAAAACTTATATGTTATAGATATCATTTAAAAAAATTATTTTACTTCAGTTCTTAATATATAATTCAAAATAAAATACAGATATACACACAATATTCTCTAAAATAACAGCTAAATGTAGAGTGCTGGCTCGACACACTCTGAAAAAGACACATTGATTGAGAGATTTTGACTTTTTTGTCACGATCTAAGCCGTGGTTTTTGCTGATTGCTTCCATTGTGTGCGGCATGTGTATTGGAGTTCTTGGCATTTCAAAACATTTTGATTTTGCTCATTGCCCCGAAGTGATGCGAATTTTCTGCGAGTGTAGCGTGTGCCCATAGCTCAAATTACCTGCCCAAGTGGCGAGCATTAAATTAAATACCTTTTGTCTGTGGCCATTAAATGAAACGACTGACTCCAGCTGTCCGGCGACCGAAAGGGGCAAAGGAAACCCAACATGGGCCATTTTTGGGGCGGCTGTTGGTTAAAGGACGAGAGAGAGAGAGAGAGAGAGAGAGAGAGAGACCAGAGCAACGGCGCCTTCGTTTGGTTCGAAACAAAATGGCGTCACTGAAATTCAATCAATTCGCACGTGACATGATTATTTTATGCTTTTTTATTTATTTATTGTGCATGTATTTTATTATTTTGTTTTTACTTTTTCTCTCCTGCCCCTTTAAAAAGCCTCACGGCGCCACGGTCTGCCTGTAAAAAATTCGTGATCAAACTGAGAGTTTTACGCACTCTGAGATAACCCAACAAAATTAATTGAATCGTTCTGACATAGATGACATTTTAAATGAGCTGCAATGTGATTGTTAAGCAAAGTTAATAGAAATGTATTAGTAATTCAATGACTTCAATGCAAATTTTTAAATACATATTGTTCTATAATTTTTCTAATTGCAGCTCGCTACTTACTAGCATTTCTATAACTATTACATTCAATACTTTAAAATCCAATAAATAACTTAAAGAGTAAACCTTTTTTTATCGACTGCACTTCGATAACTTAATTCGCCCAACATAGTTTTGGGAAGAGTAGAAATCTGTTTTCGAATGCCTAAATTTATGTTTACCGCTTGACATACGCCAACCCAAACAATATGCCCTTCAATATTGTGGGTGTGGCAATACGAAAAGAAAGAGAGGAAAAAAAAACAAACAATAAGGATAGCGAAAGGACCGACTACAGCAGCGTCGGGACATTGAAAACTTGTTAGTTACACTTAACGAGCCAAAAACCGTATTTAAGTCAAATGGGGACAGAGTCTGGGCAGAGGCCGTGGACGGGTCGTGTATGCCCTGAGACGCCGCTTGTGGACGTTGGTGTCAAAGTAAATACAATCAATTTGATTGCGTTGCCTTTTTGGGCCTGACCCAACGGCCGATAGATTGATAATTTCATTCAATCGCTGTTGTCATTAAAATTGGCTATCGGGGCATTTGGGCCTCCTCCTTATGTGGCCAGCAGCAACAAAATGTCTATTTGCACTAATGCGGACGAACAGGCACGTCGCCAATGTCTCACAGCTAACCAATCAATATACATATGCAAGCCGTCGGGTCGAAGCTTCACTGTCTTTTGTTTACTTCAGACAAGAATAAATTTTGCTTTGTCTGACGGACATTAACAAAATTGGCAAACAAATTGTTTGCAAAATAAATTATATTTCGTCACGTTTGCCACTGGCATAAAACGAAGTTCATATCTCAGCATTTGTTACTTAAAACATTTTAGTCATGCTTGAGGATAGCTTGAAAAATGCTAAGGCTATTTAGTTGATTAAAGTTTGCCACTCTAGAGTAAATTGAGATGAGTCTGGTTTGATTCTCTAGCTCACAAAAACTATTTAAAATATTAAACAAAAAATTAAGTAAAAAATATAGAAGCTGTTGCTAGTTGAGCTGATCAATAAAGTTAAATAAATTAAATTTAAGGCGTTGCTAACTTTTACATTCGTAAAGCTGTCATTTCTATTAATATTCATATATATTCATAAGTACTTTACAATTGTAATTAAATATGTTTTCACTTTAGACATAGACTCAGCATCTTGAGTATTTTCTTCTATTTATTTAAAATAATTTATAATGAATTAAAATACTATGATGAACAGTGAATGTTAATTATTAATAAATATTCAAACCGATTGACCCATAATTATTACCAAATGACTTCTTTGAATAAATTTTGTAAGCTAATTGTTCATTAAATGGTGCTCAGCATAATGTATTCCAAATTGGTCATTTGGGACATTATTTGAAGATAAGTAAGTAACAAATTATACAACCCGAACGCATTGCTGTGCACAGAGAAAGGATTTAATTTGGAGAAGTCAGATAAACAATAAATTTATACTCTTAGTGTGCGAAAATGCGCACAGAAACCCAAACTTTCTGTAAGCCAAGGACGAAGAAGCACGGACTAAGGATTCACAGTTAGGCACGTTCGAATCCGTGTGATTTGCATTCGGTTCCTACGGCTGCTGCTGCAGAAGGACACTTCGATTGTTATCTTCTAGTCCCTTTTTGCGGGCGGATTGACAGGCGTGTGGCTGGAGCGGAAGCAGCGGTTCCACTGGCAGCAACATTCGCTGATATGTCGTGTGCCACTCACTCTCTGTGGCGGCCTTTTTTTTTTTTTTTTTTTTGTTTGCTGGCTATCTGCAGACATGTTGCACAGTTGTGGGGACTTCGCTGTGCGTCTTAACTTGTCGGCTTGTGCGCGTTTTGTGTGTGCGCCTCTCTCAAATGGCCTTATCGTTCCACTGACAGCAGATTCGTTGGCGAGACCTGCCGCTGCCTGACTTATGGCCGGGCCAAAGCTGCGCTCAAGTGCCTGCTGGCTTAGCCAATGGTTTCTCAATGTGTGCTTATTGAAATCATTTGAATATGCTCGAAACCCGAGTGCGGTGAAAAATCCCCAAATTTAGCAGCTAGCGGCTTTCTACTCGGGCTCTGACATATATCGAATACGCATCATTTGATGTTGAATGTGGAACAATACAAAGAGTTTTAATATTTGTAATACTTTCTGTTTGAAATATTATATTTAAAGCCAATAAGAAAAAAGTCGCAAAGTTTGCTACAAATCAAAGAAAGAATGATAAATATTAATTTGAATTATTAAAAATATAAAAAATTGCCTAAAGTTATATCTTGAAGTTCATGAACTCGCTAATAAAATGTACGTATATTAAACTACTTTTATATATGCAATATTATTATATAGATTGTATTTTTATATATATCTAATTTTATTCAGTTTCATTTTGAAACATTTCTGGCATATATAAATATTAAATAATTTTAAAAATTTTGATTTTTACATACATATTCAACAGGAATTTAGATTATTTTTATTTATTTTTTATTTATTTTATTTATTTTTTTTATTTTCGTCTAACCGCAATCCTCTGACTTGTTAAGCAAAGTTTTTTTATGCAATTGCCGTACATTGGGTATCTTCAAATTGATTTTTATTATACAATAGATTGCCAACGCTGGCACCATTAACTTGAGAGCTTGCTGACATGTAGCTGCATCCGCAGTCGCCTCAGATTCCGATTCGAAATCAGCGCATCGCATCAGTTGTCACATGTGCAGTTGGGGACGTGTCTCCAATGCGGTTGCAACTGAAACTCGCTGCGGCCGTGACTCCGATTGTGATTGCAGCAGTGACTCGAATTGCGGCAACATTTACTCAGATTCAGACAAACAGAATTCAGACCAGGATCGGGACCAGGAATCAGAACTCGCTTCTGTTAGTCTGTCCGTCTGTCAGCCAGTCCGTCTGTCCGTCTGTCAGGCTGTCCGTCTGTCAGTCTGGCAGCCCGCAGAATGGCTGCGACTCTTTGGGGCTTATGCAAATTTTAATTTCAAACATAGACACATAAAAATAAATTGTTTTTGCTTAACGTTGGCAACACTTGCCAGCATATGCACAACTTTTGGCACACACACACACACACACACACACATAGAGAAAGATGTATGTATGTATGTGTGTCATGCAGGCATTGTATCTGCAGCCTTTGAATTTGCAGAGTTTTTCCAGCTTTGCCTTGTCGTTTATCGCCTTAGTGCAAAAATTACGCCAGCTTTTATGCAATGCAGCATATTGATTTTAGATGCTTCCTTTGCCCCACAGTGCTGTTGCATTTTTGTTTTTTGTTTTTTTTTTTTTTTTTTTTTTGTTTGGAGATTATGACAAAATTTCGCAAAGAATTTTATTGATTGTTTTCCTTTGGCGCTGCCTTCATGTACAAATATATACATTGTACAAATATACATATTTTCAAATTCTACAAGTAAACGATTTATTGCCAGGGGAATTATAATTCGTCAGTGCTAAGGTTGGCCAAATCTTATTTTGTTTGCTTTTCTAAAGTGCTTAGCATATTGACAAAAGCAATATTGAACTAAGCTCACACACACACAATTTTATTGTTTGAATTTTACAGAAAAATACACATTTCAGAAATACACATGCATAAATCATTTTATTCAAATTTATTCCTGTGTAAATTATTTTTGTAAGTTTTTTTATTTTTTTTTAATTGCCAAGCTGCTTGATTTTTAGTATATCAAGTATATTTTTGATGTTGAAAATCATTTATTTGCTTTATTTAAGAGGTGCAATCTTTACTTGTAAATTAAGTACTCTGAAGAGAAATTTTCATATTTAAATATATAATAATAATATTTGTTATTAGGAAGTTTAAAGTTTTTTTTTTCCAGTTACCAAGCGTGTTTCACTATATAAAAGGGGATTAAATATTTTAAAAATTATCATATATAAATTTAACTGTACTCATTCAAGCTAAAGCGTAGCAAATTGATTGATTTTCTGTGGCTGCAAATAAATGTCTTTTACTCACTTTACTCAATTACTTCAAGATAAAACTCTGAGTGCAATCGATTGCATCGGTTCTTTTACGAATTCGCTTAAGATCGGCTCGCAATCGTTTTATGTTGATTTGTTTTGCCTTGGCCAGTTAGTTAAGGTAAATGAAATAAATTGAATTCTTAATTATGCGAGTATTGTGTTTGCTAAAAACACCTCAATAACGTGCTGCTTTCGTAAAAGTATGTCAGAGAAAATTTGCGAATAATATTGCAAGTTATGTCTATTGAGCATGTGGAAATATGTTGGATATATGTAAATATCTTGTACAAACAGCTTGAAGACTTTTAAATGCTCAGTTAAAAGGCTTAAAGTGTCATTAATGTGTAATGCCATGAATACGAAACGTATCAGGCTCCGCATTGTGCATGGGGGTGTTCTGATTGCCTCTTTAGGCATATATTGCTCGTATGCCACGTTGTATTTATTTGTTCGTAGCCTTTTCAATGGCTGCACCACTGCAACTGCAACTCGTTAGTGATGGTCGTAAAATTCAAATGGCCCCACCGTCAGCACCCAGCACCATCCGTCGCCGTCAACGTAGCCGCTGCCTTGGCTGATGTTGTTAAAACTTGTCCTTGGGCGGCAGTTTTACGAGTTCAAGTTGTGGCAGTAGCTGCCATTTGCCGCTTGTTAGCAGTTGTTAGAGCTTTCAGTTGACAATGTTGGCAGCTGCATTAGGCAAACATCGGGGCTTGTTATACAGCCAATTGAAGAGGAAGTTTTGCAACCTGAGCAAGCCTTTGATTTCAATCGCGGCATATTCAACGTGATTTATTTCCATTTCCATTTTGATTTCCATTTCGATTTCAAGTTCAGCTTGTAAAAGTATTTTAAGCTTCGAGCTTCACAAAGTTTTATTGCGTTGGCTGTGCTTTTTTTTTGCTTCTATAGCCAATTTGTTTTCGCTTGTTTGGGAATTGCCTCGGGACACTTTTCAATTTTCTGTGCACAGCAATTTTAAAATATTTTATATTTTAAGCGTCTTGTTATAGTTGCTCTCAAATCCGGAATACAAAAAGTTATATCCCGGCGAGCTTATTGGGGAGTTCATCCTGGCAAAGCAAAACATATATAAATTTATATATAGAAATATAATAGGAAATTGATTTGTTATGGCAAAAACTTGCTCCAAGCAAAGCGCAGAGAAAATCACCTGAGGCTTTTGTTTAAATCCGCCAATTAATTTATAAGTTTTCCGCAATCCGTCCAGAAATTGTTATATAGACTGTATAAAAAAAAAAAAACAAGTGAATGTAGATAATAATATTTACATGCTCAGAGACTTTAGGCATAAAACAAAAAATTATTATATTATGATAATATATTTTTAAAAATTTACTTTGATTTCTTTATAGTGGATTGTGTTTAGGAACATGCTACAAAATGTAATTAACCGATATATACATTTATAAATAAATCTCCATGAATCTGTCAAATTGTTCATATTCTTAATTCGCAGAAAAAATCATTTGCAAAAACCCAGAGATTTTGCTTTACGCTTTGTCCTTTCATTTTGCTAGCTTGCAGGACTTTCATCCTTATTTTGAATCTACATCAGGTGCCGTACTTTTTATATAAGTGGAGAAACTTCAATTTGAGCCCTTTTTACAATTCATCTACATCATGCAATGATAACATTGCAAAACTTTTTGCCTCCATACTAACTTTTAATAGTCATGAACATTTTATTATAATAAAACACAAGGCACACGCACCTTCCAAGTGCTATATAAACTCATTTTCTGCTACATTTATCTAATTTGGAAAGTTTTGCGCAAGTATTTATGTATTTAGGAGTATGTTAATTAAATATTCCAACATATTAAATAATTCTATGGGAAATTTATATTTAAGTCAATTGAGTGCATAAATTAAAAGTTAGCTCCAGTTTCAGTTCATGTGCTTGAAATAGGGAAAACAGTGAAATTAACTTGTTTAGCATATTTTGTGTTGTTCTGGTGATTGTTTGACAGGGTTGCCAGAGTTTCCAACAACTCATGTCTTAAAGTCAAATTTCGTTGGCTTCGCCACGTCTTGTGTTTGACTTAGTTGGCAGCCCAAGCAAAATGGATATGTTTATGTGCAGGGCTGCGCAATTGTTGGCCGACAGCCAAGTGACGACTGCCTTAGACAGAAGGGGCCGACACTTTGGCTCTTTGTGTTGTTGACACACAAAAACAAAAAGGGGAAAAAAGCTGAAAAAAAAAAACAAACAAAAGCAAAAACAAAAACTTAACAGCAAGTACAAATTCTCGAACAAATAGTTTTTGACGCCTCGAACCGCAATGCAGTTGGTGTCACTGAGAACAGATATTAGGAGACCAGAAGGCCAGCTGGCCAACCGGGCTAAGCAGTCAAGCAGCCAAGAAGCAGCAGGAGGTCGGCTCCTGTAAAACTTTGATGCAATTATTTGCATGCGGGCGACCCACTCACAAGCTTACAAATTGTAATCCCACTCGGCCCACTTTGAGCTGCGGAATATCCATAGGAAAACATTGTCAACATTCTTAAATTTCTTAAATCTCTTAAATTTCTGGGTTTGCTGCATCAGCTACAATGGAATTTATTTATATTTTTTTTAAAATATGGGATTTTCAAATATTTATTAATAAATAATCATTATGCTCGGAATGTCATGTGGTGTATTCTATTGTGCAGCTGTCGATGGCTGCATAACACAATTTTAAGAAAACACAAAGCATGAGATTTGAAGGTATTTGCGATTATTAATTAATTTGCTTTATATAAGCAAAGAGAGAGGAGTATATGTAAAATAAAAAGTATTTCTGTCTCTTTAGTCCTAATAATCTACTTTATTTATACAGAACTGTGCAGTTTAGTACAAAATAAAAAAAAATGAAAATAAAACTTTTCAATACCAACTAAATATAAACTGCAATTATGCTCTCAATCTATCAAAACGCTAAACTAATTGCATAAAGCAATTAAAAATTAACTTTTTGGCAATTATGGTTGAGAGCTCAATGGGAATTTGGATCGGTTGCATATTGCTTGGCAGCGATGTTTATTAAAATTCAAAGCAGCTGCACTTTTGATAGCTCATAAAAAACTCTAGCGAAATTAGTTATAAATCAGCAAGACCTATATATATAGATCTATATTTATCTGTATGTATACAGAATTGACTCAGCTGGCGCAACTTTTTGAGCTAAAATTAAGCCATAAATTATTATACGAACTAATAATTATATGCCATCAAATTGTTGTAAGCCAAAGCTAAAGCCAAAGCGAAAGCAAAAACGAAAGCAAAAGCAACAGCAAAAGCCGAGCCAAGCAGGCAGCCAGTTTAACGGCCAACATAAATTATAGACATTTAAAATGGGGCGAGCGACGTGGCGTAGAATATGCGATTTTTATCACAGTTTATGCACTGCACACAAAGTTAACATAATAAGGTCAACACGCACAGGATGTGGCAAGAAGGGAGTGCTTGCGCCTGATAAGGGCGTGGTGCGTGGGCGTTGCTTTAATTAAACGGCAAACAGGGCCCAGCATCTCGCGTCCGCGTCAGAGAGCAAAGTTCGAGGTCAGGCCGTATGGCCCTGTGCCCGTGTGCCCACGTGGCCCTGTGGCCCTGTGGCCCTGTGGCCGTGAGCACGGCAATTTCGTTCCTCTTTTTTACAGTCGAGCAATTTGCAACAAAATTAGTCGAAAACATTGCTCCAACCAGGCTGTGCTCATTGAGAATTAGCCAGCCAACGGCCAATGTGGCAGCGTAAACAAAAGATTGGGTTAACGCTGAGCCTTGTCTGAGTGTGTCATTGTGTGTGCTTGGAGAGCATGGCACGAAATGACATTTGTCAAAGTATCTATGACATTCTAAGTGTTTTGCCAATGGCTCTGACGAATGCGCTGTTGCTGCCGCCTGCAATATCAACTGTCTCCTGGTGGTCGTAAAGTGTGTAGAACACTCAACACACTTAGCAACAACAACAGCAACGAAAAAAGCATTTAAATTTTGTAATTTAAATGCAAATTGACAGGCAAATGACAAGCATTGCAATTAACGAGGGACTAGCGGGCGTATACGCAATGCCTGTATACTCATCGGCACAGCGCAGAGCAGGAAGCACAGAGCCAAAAACATTCGCATATAACCACAAAAGATGGCTGAGACCATAACAGCTATGCAGCACATTATTCAAGACAGAGAACACATTAACAAGAATCATGCAAATCTCAATTAGCTGCATGAATTGCCGCTTGCTGGACGACTCGGCATATTCATAATCATTTTTCTTATGCTCTCCTAACTTAGATTAGTTTTTATAGTTGATATTTTTTTTGACAACAGTTTTTTATTTTTATTTTTTGAGCTGAAAGCTTTTAATTCGAAATATATTTTAAAATATTTTTTTCTTTTTAATTTTAATTGATTTAAATACTTAATATATACTCATTATAAAATTGTATGTTGCAACGCTTTCGTAGGGTTTGTCTAGAGATTCCAGCTTGTCCACAGCAATGAATACAGTTTTATAATTACGAAGCCTTATTTATTGTATTTATAATGCGATCTATCAAACATTTAAAGAATATTTAATATTAAGGTTTGAGACTGAAGTTATTTTTACTTTGCACTTTTCTTGGTTCATCTGAATTGTGTTGAGTCTTTCTTACACTAAAATGTTTGTTGATTCTTTGATTTGGCTTTGAAGTATTTATGGTAAATATTGTAAATCAAATATTATATTTTTATATAATATTATAAAGTGCGCAATGTTATATTGTATATGAAGGAAATAAGCACAAAAACACAAAATTAGTTAATCTAATTATATTTTTATTTGATATTAAAATGAGTAACTGATTTATATATATAACTGATTTATATATATTTACTAATGTAGTGCAAAATAAAAAAATTAATATGTGTAATTATATGTGTATACTAACTAAATTATTTTAATATATATACATGCATATATGTAGTTTACTTAAAAAATATAAAATGTATGTTATTTTACTTTTTTTTTTATAATTGCAATCTGTTTTATCGTAAACAATAAGCAATTCATTAACAATAACTAACAGTAACCGGATAGTTTAAACTATTAATAATTAAGTCTACTCTGTATTTTCCAATCAAGAAGATGGAATCTTTTTAATATATAATATATTTCATATTATATTCTTATCTTATATTTTATATTTTTAAAGTAAAATACAATTTTATTTTCAGTGCAGTTCGCTTCGGTGGTAGTCAAAGATGCTCACTAACACAACTGTAGTCGGTAAAGTCAATTTCTTTGGTTTGACACGCAAGCTGTGTGTGTGTGTTGTGCGTGTGGCGTGTGCTTCAATCCCACGTAAAACAGCGAACCGTGTGCTAAGGCCACTCATTTAAAGCCTTCAAGTGCCCACGCAAAGCTATTCAAATTGCAGTTCAGGTCTAAGACTATTACGAGCGCCGGTGCTTGAGATTCGAACTGTCAATTAATTGCGACGAACGGGTCGATGTCGACGTCAACGTTGGCTTCGTAGGGTGTTCCTTCGTGTGGCTGGGCGTTCGTTTGTTGGGTGCCATTTGGCCAGGTGAACCTGAAGGCGTCCGAAAAGGCCGAATTATCTTAATTAAATGAGTGCGAAAGTGAAATTCGTGGAAGACAAATGTGCCGGGACTGCTTCTCGGTTGTCGGTTGTCGGCTGTCGGCAGTTTCGTCCTGGCGGCAGTCCACTCATTGGGCGTGGGCACCGCAAGGACGTTGGGGGGGGGTGGCTGCCGTTTAATTGTTCTCGCTTTGTGAGTGGTGGAGAAGGAGGGCGGGTGTGTGTGTGTATGGCGTGTGGGTGATTTCATTAATTCTGGCTTCGTTTCTGTTAACTGCGGAAGATTTGGTTTTGGGTGCTGCTCCACTCGCTGCTGCTGTCTGCCGCTGCTGCTGGCTGTTGGTCCGCGGTTTTCGGGTTTGCCGCAAAGCGAAGCAGGAAAAAGCGCTGGCAATGGCTGCTGCCTCGGGGTACTGACTGCAGGAGGGGTGGCAGATGACAATCAGTTCACTGCAATCGGGTGTAAACGACTGTGCGATACTCAACCGGCTGTCAAATTTAACAGATACTTCAAGTTTATTTTGATGCAGTAACTTTACTGCTTTACTTTACTATATAACAGATAATATGATATGATAAAATTTATGAAATATTTCATGCCAAGCAAAACCTATATACTCTTTCACTTGATAAACTACGAGCAATAACAAGGCGCCATATAAACAGACGACGGGTCTTAAAATAAGTATTTTGGACTATGCCACAGCTGAGCAAAGCTTAGGCGTCTAGGCGCCTTCTTTGAAGAGTTGGTATGTGTGAGGCAGCATGTGGATTCTTTGTGGATGGCAAGTGAAGAGCGTGATTTAAGTAAAGAGAAATGATAAATGATATGTGGAGTGCATGTGGAAGCTGTAAATACAGTTCAGATTTGACGTAGGAAAGCTTCGTATGCATTAAATATGACCACATGCTGTTATCAGTCTGTGGATGCCAATTTCTGATTGCGAACCTATTGTTTCTCTCGCGTGTTTCAATGCCAGAGTGTTTCACATCGTTTGCGCAAACGCATTCCAGTGAGAGCCAGAGCGAGCACGAGAGAGTGGGCTGTATTGAGTGTGGATTGTATTGTGGATTGTATGCTATAGTCGGAACTGGCACAATATATTCGACATTCAGGCAGTGTGTTTCCCTGACTTTGATTCTGCTGTAGGGTGAGGGAGAGAGGAAATGGCTGAGGGCGAGGGGAACAGACTACAGGGTGTTTGTTTCTCATTGCTTGCATTAATTAACTATTTATTTTTCACGTGAATGTCGAGATTTAAAATACATCTAATAAATATTATTGCTTGTACATTTCTGTTTCGTTTGAGTTGCTGTTATAGAGTTTCCTGGCATATAGTATTACGAGTCTAGATTAGTTGAGTTCAATTCATTTGTTCATTCATTCAGGCACAGTGTCACAGTCGAGGTGTAGAGTAGGCGAGCTCTACGCCGAAGTCGTTTGTTGCTGCTCCTGCGTGGTCGTCGTCGAGGCCACTGTGGTGGACTCGGTATTCTTTTCACTAATGGCCAGCCAAGGGCAGCGCTTTTGCAGCTCCATGCGGTATCTGGGATGGCTGATCGCATAGACGAAGGGATCTATGCAGGCCACCATCTTGCACGTGCAGGCTGGTATCATGGTGGCGCCTGGCGTCAGCAAGCTTCTGTCCCCGAAGGCGCCAATCAACGACATTACGCCATATGGTGTCCACGACACGAAGAAGAGGAAACAGATGGTGATGGCTGCCTTGGCAATGCGTATCTCTGCCGTCTCCTTGCTCTTGTCAACATTGGAGCGCAGCGATTCGACGTTCATCTTCTTGGCCTGGTCGCGCAGCGCCTTCTCGTGGCTGAACACATGGCTAACAATCTGGCTGTAGTAGTACAGAATCATGGTGGTGGGGCAGCAGAAGCTAAAGAAGAAGATGGTCGCCACAAACATACGCGTGTCGAAGTTGTCCGTGAGATAGTCGAATGTGCACGAAGTCAAATAACCCTCAGGCACAAAGCGACCCCACGATTCCGTGTAGCAGGCCACCACAAAGGGCGTAGCATACATGTAGATGAAGATGATCATTGCTATTGCCTTGCCGTGCGTCATTTTGCCCTCCATGGGTCGAGTGATCACATTGTAACGATCATAGGCGATAAACGCATTCGTTGCTCCGGCCCCGATCCCAGTGTAGGAGCCGATGATGCCATAGATCTGGCAGCCCAGGTTGCCGAGCGCAAAGCCCTGATTGAAGCTGTTGTAGATGAAGATGGGCGTCTTGCTCATCATCAGGAAGTCGCAGATGGCCAGGTTGATGACTAGTATATTGGAGGGCGTTCGCAGCGACTTGGCCGCCGAGAAGACCCATATGACCAGCCCATTGCCAATCAGCGACATTAGCGTGAAGAATATGTAGAGTGTGCCCAGCAAATAGTTCATGGACTCTGGCGGCTCCGGGTATGTCAGCCAGTGCTCGGGTATGTGTCGCAGCTCATCCGGCGGCACATTCCAGCCCAGCAACCGCGCCTCCGCCGACAGCCGCGCCTCCGGCCGCAGCGCAGTCGACACATTCCCGATGCCACTTATATTGTACTCCATGGCGCACAGTCGGGCGCCTAGCTGGGCTCCGTCGTTGCCCAAAGACAAAATCACAGTGCGCGCTGCTCGCTGTTTTATATGCTCGTTCGCAATTGGATTAGCCCCATATATGCATCAGCATGTGTGGATTACAATGCGGATTCGACTAATCTCTTAGCCAAATTTGCTGAATAAAGTATTTTGCATTGATTTTCTATCCCTTTGCTTGGCCGACGTTAATCTGTTGCCTGTACGTTTGATAGTTGGTGAAGTACAACGAATAAAATTCTAATTTATTCCAATGTCTTCTTGTACCAAGATTTGTGCACAATTGTCTGTGTTTTCTTATAATTATTTTCGGTGAAAAGCAAAACTCTGCGATTTGTTATACAACTTTTTACATGGAATATTTGTTGCAATGTTGATTTTTTTTCAAAAATAAAGCTCAACATATTTATTTTAAGCGTACAAGTTTTAATTGCTGAAATGGGAAATAGCACACAAAAAATCGACGAGTTTATAATAAAATGAACAAGGGCTTACATATTTCGTATACCCTGAACACATTGAAAATGAGAAATCAGGGTATAATGGTTTTGTTAAAAGTATGTAACAGGCAGAAGGAGACGTGACAGAACCCATAAAGAATATTAATTCTTCAGCAGAAAATCGATAATTTTTCTGTTTTAGAGTTATCGACTTATTAACATTTATCGAGAACCAGTTATAAAATTATATTTCGTTCATCTTTGGAGTTCTCCAAGAGATTCTCCAAGATACTAATTTAATACAATTTCGGGTTTTGTTAGATTTTGGATACCGGCCCCGAATTCGCCCTTATACTTCAAGGTTTAAGGTATCTCGTAGTCGAGCAGTTTGGACTACATCCTTCATACTTGCTTTATTTAAAATTTAGTTTTTCCTGTAAGAAAGACAAAGACAAACAGAAATGAAAATTTATTTGTTAGATTCAAGAGAGTGTAACTGATAAAAAAATATTAAAATGAAATAATTTTCATTAATTTTTTTGGGTTTTGCAAGTTTGGACAAACAATTTGTTTTACACAAACTCTTTGAAATGAATAAATAGTTGTAGATTTTTGTTTATATCTTTTTAATATTTTTTTACGAAATTAAATTTCAGTCTGAAATCTGATATTGGATATATTTAACATGTGATTTTAATATGATAGCATTTGCGCTTAAATTGAATTGCATTTGTTTCTTTGCATATCTTAAATTTCGATTTTGCAGTTTTTGGATGAAAATAAAAATGAAAAACAATATTGTACATAAATATTCTTTACACACCTGCACACACACTCAGATACATGTGTACCTGTGTATATATTCATGCATATAGCTATCATTATTGGGGGCGAATATCCATCTGCCACGCCTCTTATTAACTCATAAAACAAAAGTGTAGCATACTCTCATGCGCTCCCAAGACACTGACGGGCAAACAGGCAAACATACAGATGTGCTATAATGTGTGTGTGTGTTTGTGTGTGTGTGTGTAAGTAATTATGTGACGCTGGTGTGTGCACCTACAATTAGGTCATAAATCATATGGAAAAAGTCCACAAAGGCATGCAAATATTCCCCTGTAGCCCCGTTAGGCGGCACACACACACACACACACACACGCACACTTCATGCTCAAATTCATAATTCCAATAGCAACATATATTCAAGTGAGCGTGTGCGGCGGCTGAGGGTGTGTGTGTGTGTGTGTGTGTGCTCACATATGCCTACCAATATGTTGAAAGTACCTACAAAGATTGATTTCCTTTTGTTTGCCTTTTAGCGCTGCGCTGTGCTCACCTCAATTCCCTTCAGCCAACCACAGCCCAACTTCCCACCACACCTAACCACAGTTAACCTCATAGTCAACCATCATGGCCCATAAAAGCATACATTGGAAGCCATAGGGGGCCATGAGCATGCCTCTGTTAAAATAATAACTACGAGTATGTTAAACGAGTATTCAGTTGCTGGATTCGATTCCCGCGTTGAGGTTTCTTTTCTCTTTTCTCTTCTAGTTTTTTTTTTTGGGACAGGTGTGAATGACTCCATTGGGAGCAAACACTTCCCAGTGGAGCAGCCAAGTGCCGTGGCGGGTTGCATTTCCAAGTAATTAAGTATAGCTGTTTGCGGCATGTGATGCCCCCCCGTGGCGTTCATATGTTCAAACTTGATTAGAGCTTGCATAAGTTGAACATGTTCTCATCAGTATGTATTTCGCTCTCTCTCTCTCTCTCTCGCTCTTACTGTCCCTTTCTATCTGTCGTTCTCTCTCTTACTCCTCTCTCCCATCTACTTTGCTACTAATTGTGCTTGGTGTCTAAAGCACTGATTAAAGGGATTTCATTCGACAACTGTGGAAACGGTGACAACGACAATTGATAGCAGCCGGAAATTGCTGCGAATGCAATACAAAGCGCTTCAAATCATTTCTCACCTGCACTAATTCCAATCAAAGTCCTTTAGAGAACGAGATTACATTTTATTAAGGTCAAATTATACATTTAAGCTTGTCATACGTACTCTTTAGACAATCTTTATATTGCTGTTTATTGTAGTTGTTTCTTAGTTTTTTATTGCTTTATGCTCTTCTATTATTAGATACGAGTAATTCTGATGTTGACCGATTTGGCATTTCAGATCCAATTTTATTTTCTATTATTTAGTCAGATTTTGAGCATAGAGCAAGTCATAGTTTTGAATAGTCTCTTTTATTTGTATGACAACAGAATTCTTGTATCTTATGCCGTGCCAATTGCTTCACAGTGGGTCAGAACTCGATGCGCTAGATATTCAATTTAATATTACACTCAAATTTAATATGAGCCAAATGAATCGCTGATATGGTGAATAGTTGAATTATTATTATTATATTTGTTCGGCGCATCAGCTAATAATTGCTCTTAAATAAGCTTCTCTTAAGTTAATCTGTTCTCTATGTCATTCTCATTCGCTGTTGTGCACTCATGCACATATGAAAGCATAACTTTTGACTTCTTTTTACTTGCTTATACTTGTAGCTTCGATTCTTTAATTTCTCTAATTCTGTACGGAAGTTGTCTGCAAGCGCGCAACACATATCTTATCTTTTTCGCAATTAATTAACTTTGCTTAAACAAATATCACGGACTCGGCATTAAATTAATAAATAATAAGCTAAATTAAATTGTATTGGCTTTTGTATGTGCCTTCGTAAATGATTGGAGCCAGAGTTGCCGAAAAAGCTCGGCAGCTTCCAACAATATTGTTATTCAAAATATAATGTTATTCCAAAGGCTCTAAAAGATATAACTTCCACGCTCATCAACTTTTTCAATTGCTTTTCTTTTTTTTAATTTTTTTATATATAATTTTTATATATAATTTTTATATATAATTTTTATATATAATTTTTATATATCATTTTTATATATAATTTTTTATATAAAACCATATCTAACACACAGCTCAAAACAATGCAAGTGTATACCAGAACAATTTGTAGATAAGGCGCGCATCTGATAAAAAATATCTCTCCCTGATTTCGAGTTAAATCTTTAATTTTGCAGCTAGCTGAATAATAAAGCAATAAGCAATGCCAGACGAATTATTATTATGAATAAGCTAAATTGTATTTTTTCTTTTTTAAATAAATAAAATAATCGAAATTTGGAAGCTTTGAAGTTTCTAAACTTTATAGTTATGAAATAATTGAGTCAACTAATAAACAAATTCTTTGCTTTGCTTTGTGTTTAGAATTTCCTAATTCACATTGTGCCTTGATAACAAAGAAAATTAATTTTAGCATTTGTTAACTAACTGAAAAGTGTTTTAATAAATTAAATTTTGGCAGCTGTTGCTCTTCGCATTTGTTCTGCTTGGGTCTCCAGCTGTATTCTATATAGAATCTAATTGCACAGCCAGGTGAATGCCTAAACTATTGCTCAAGGTAATTGTTTGTTGCTGTTGGAGTTCTTATTGCTATTGCAGCTGCGACCTAGTGCTGGTCGTTGTGTTGGCTTGAACTTATGTATTTGTATTCATTAACATTATTGTTGTTGGCGCAGTTGTAGTTGTTGTTGTTGTTGTGATTGTTGTTACGGCAACAACAATAAGCATGACTGCGTCTTGACTGCATAACATTGCATTTTATGCATTGCAGCAATAGCAGCAAACGCAACAGCAACACACTCTAAAACAATAACAACAACAACAGCAGCGACTATAGCAAGCAGGCTCTAGGGTATAATTCCAATTTCAACACTTTACAAACACGCCACAGTTGCGTCATTAACTATAAACTTTGCATGCGAAACGCGTCTGCCAAAGCAAAGTTGTATTGGTGTCTATGCAACAGCGACTCTTTGAACGTTGATGTGTGTGTGTGTGTGTGTGTGTGTGTCTCTGTGTTTTGGGTGGCACTTAGTGCGCTCTCTGACGGAAATGGCCGGCAGCAACATTGCCATAGACAGAGCTGCGAGTTCAACGCAACGTCAGGTGCAGCAGCAGCTGCTGCAATGGCAGCAGCCAGCAGCAACAACAATGGCATCGTGCATCGTGCAACGTGCAACTTGCAACTAGCAAGCAGTAACTGCAACACGGCCAGGACACTAGTTACCCTTGTGTTTGTTGTTTCATAAAACTTTATTGTTACAAGTTTTGCTGTTTGTGCAATGCTTCAAGCTGAACATAAACTTATACCCCGCACAGTACACAGCTCGTAACAATCAACAAATAGCACTGACTGATACTGACGTTTAGCAACAACAATAACAGTAACAGCAACAATAACTGAAACAACAACAATAAACTGCAACAAGTACCGGACTACATCCGCATGTGGCTTTTCTGCTTTGTCATTGTGTTCTCTTTGGTTATAACATTTCTCACACGTTTCCTTGGCAGACATTCGTCGAAACACTTTTTTAATATCATTTTATATTCATGAGCGTATTTGACGCCGTCAGCTCTTATAGCTGTCGTCATTTTAATTGCCAGTTGGCTGGGCTCATACAAATTGCCATTAATTCAATACATAAATATGAAACATAAACCTCTTTACTGCGTTTGCCAAATCAGTTTTCCGCTTTTCATTTTTTTTTTTTTTTTTTTTTTTGGAAATATTTAAGCAACATGTTCATTATTGTCGCCAAGTTCCAAGTATAATAATAAATTAAAAAGAAGAATGAAAACATTGTTTAATTTTTAATATTTTTTTTCTTACATTTTTACTTGATATATTTATGTTCATTTATTTTATATTTCCAATTAAATAACTCAATTAGTTTTAATTTGTTGCTAATTCGTAATAATAATAAACTCTTTATAACTACAAAATCGTTAATGCTTTATTAGATTAATTTTTAAAGTATTTTAAAATTAGTCTTCATAACGTACTTTCCCTTTAAATACTCTTTTTTTTATACCCTGAACCCATTGAAAATGGGAAATCAGGGTATAATGGTTTTGTTAAAAGTATGTAACAGGCAGAAGGAGGCGTGGCAGACCCCATAAAGTATATATATTCTTGATCAGGGTGACGAGAAAAGTTGATATAGCCATGTCCGTCTGTCTGTCCGTCCGTCCGTCCGTCCGTCCGTCTGTCCGTCTGTCCGTCTGTCCGTCTGTCCGTATGTTTGAACGCGTCGATTTCCGAAGATACAAAAGCTAGAGAGTTCATTCTTTTTGTGTTAGGTTCGTATATTGAGCGCGCAGTACGAGTTTGTTTCAGAATTCGATAACTTGTATATTGCAAGGTTATCGATAATTGAAATTATCGGGAACCAGTTATAAAATTCTAGCTAATTCATCTTTAGGAGTTGGAGTCTCCAAGTCTTCTGCATATATATAGATACCAATTTAATACAATTTCG
The DNA here is from genome assembly GCA_030914335.1 of Drosophila borborema. Taxonomy (NCBI): domain Eukaryota; kingdom Metazoa; phylum Arthropoda; class Insecta; order Diptera; family Drosophilidae; genus Drosophila; species Drosophila borborema. Next base: position 43,120 of record JAUESP010000106.1, read on the forward strand.
GTTTTTGTCAGATTTTGGATTCCGGTCCCCAATTCGCCCCCACACCCCAAATGTGTAAAAAATGCATTTCAATACTAGAGACATACAGTTTGGTTTGGCATGTAGATATGAATATCATAATCTTAATCTGAACATATCAATACGATTGTCCATCTAGAAACAGAATTATTAGTCTATAAAGTTTTCTCATCAAAACCATGTGGCGCAGCAAGCAAGGCAGCGACACAGCATGACGCATTGCGGGCGCACATACATACATACATACATATGTATGTATGTATGTATATGTGTGCAAGCGTAGATCAGCGTGTTGCTGCAATCGTACATACATACATATTTGTGCATGTAAAGCTATTGTAAAAGAGTTATGATTTCTAAAAAAAACCTAAAATGTCAATAGAATATGCAGATCATATGCTGAACTCTCATTACATTTCATTATATATTTTAAAAAATTTTAAAAACAATTAAAATAACATTGGAAATGCAAGCAACGTTGAGCAATGCAAATCAATTTTCGTATGCGTGTGCACATATACACACAAAAAATCTTGGGCCGTTTTCTATGTTGCTATGCGTGCAAATTCTAAGAATCACAATGTTTTTGAATTGCGTTAGAATTGTCTTTGAATTGTATTTGTATTTTCAGCACTGCTTTAGTGTTTCTTTCGTATATGACGAATTTCATTCGTTTTCGCTACTCTGCTGTTTAAGTGATCCGTGGTGTAGATGGCTAAACGGTTGCAACGAATGTGAGGGTGTCGCAGGTTCTAGTCCGGCCTGAGCTTTTCATAATTTCCTATTATTATTTTAATTTTTTTTATTAATTCTTTTCTTTTTCTTACTATTTATTCTTTTGTGTTGATACCTTTGAAAGTCAGTTGGTAGTTTAACTAATTGTGAAAAAGTGCGTTTTTTTTTAATTTCAATATTTAATAGCATCATTTCTGAAAGTGTTCTTCTTTCAATTATATTTTATTCCGTTAAGTCAACAGAAAATAATGAACAAAAAAAAAGTCTGCCCAAATAACAAAAGCACGCGACATCTGCGGTTTTCCTATATGTATGCCCACATGTACATTCAAAACTAGTGTAGCATGGTCTAAAAATTTAAACTCGCTAGATGGCGCTTTAGCTGAACTTATTTACTATGGATATTACAGCTTCGAGTGGCATTGATATATTTCTTTACAATTATGAAGTGTCTGTGTTAATTAAGGTAATGCCTTTTAATCGAGGAACGTCTATTTGTTGGGTCTATTTTTAATGATATTTAATAATATAACATTTTTCGAATTCAACTAATATAAGCGCCATCTATTATTATTTTTTTTTTTTTTGGTAATGCAATGTATACATGTACATACATATGTATGTACATTTTGAACGTTACCACGCATACATTCTTATGTATACCTTCTGATTTATCCATATGGGTAATTCTCCAGAAAAGTCAACTTTTTGTCACGTTCGACACTGGTTTTTTTGTAATTATCTTGAAAACGGATTAATTTAGTACTAATCAATTGCAATATATTTAACTATTTGTCAAATAAAGAAGCTTTTTGCCATTTTCAGCACTAAAATTGATGCATTTTCAAGATAATTACAAAAAACCAAACCACAGTACAGATTATTATTTATTTATTAAAATTGGGTTCAGGGTATTATCTAGTCGAGCACTCTCGAACTAGAGTTTTCTTACTTGTTTTATCATGCTCTCTTCAATTAAATACATGCTCAAATGAAATACATGTTTCTACAGCAGATGAACATATTGTACGAATTTTGCTCTTTTACCTTGTTTGCAGTAATCAGAGGTAGAACTTTATTGAATTCCAGGCAGCAGAATAAGTTGTGTGTGCAAGTGTTGCCTGTTCTTGGCTGCACTCAATGTTGCGCTGTTTTTCTTGCCGTCTGCACACACGCAAGATACATAGTTGCCAAGGCTTCGTGATATTTGCTTTGCTCTATATCGTAAGAGAAACGTAACGTTGAAAATGCAAAAAAATCGTTTCATACTTTGGGGTGAAGCCAGCCGCAAAGTGGATTCCTTTATCAACAGACGCCAACTTCCGTTTGGGGCAATCGCGATGCGGATATATTAAACTTATTTTTACAGCAACTCTCTTCTTCCTCTATATATATCTGTCTCTCTCTCTCCTTCTTTCTCTCGTTGTCTTCGGTGGCGACTCAGTCGGTCGTCTTTCAGCCGCTCATTACTTCATATATATACTTGTATTACTTTCAGCTGCGCTTTTACCACCGCCTTCGTCTTGGGCGCACTTCCCGGACTTTGGCATCAGTTCCGGCCCGTGGCGCAGATTTAGTGAGCGCGATAAACTTACCACCCCAGGGCGCTTTTCAACACTGACAGACATAGCATGGGCAGAGGACACTGTGCGGGCTGGCATGGCATGGCGTGGCATGGCATGGATGTGAGCTTAATATTTCTCAACTTGAGGCGCTTGCCACTTCCGCACATGCTTTATAAGAAAGTATATACACATACACACCCTAACCCAACCTCAGCCCCATCCACCCTCACACAGACAGACAGAGTAAGGTTTTTCGTTTTATTGCTCAGCATTTTATTGCACAAATTTTAATATTTATTTTAGATGTTGTTTTTTTTTTTATTCACTTTGCCCTCAGGCAATGCCAAACACGACTTACTATATGTGTGCTGGTGTTTGCATGATGCTACATGTGGTTGTGTGAGTGTGTGTGTGTGTGTGTGTGTATGTGTGTGTGCTGTATGCCAGACGAACACTTGCATATCTTCCACTATTACTAGTGCAATGTTTAGTTGACTTTTTCTCTGAAAGGCAGCTACGTTCTAGTCTAAGTCTAAAAACTTGAATGGCGCATTTCAAGGCAAAAATAGTAACTACATACAAATATAAATATATATACATATATTTCTAAATACATATATAAGCCATACACTTGTTTGCTGTAACTTTTTTGGCTTTGTAAAAATGTGTTTGAAATTATTTAAAATTGTTGAAAAGGCGTTTGCGTTTGCTTCCATCTTGAATGTAGTTGTTTTTTTTCGTTTACCATGAGAAAGAAATATTTTGAAATTGATGGTGCACTGCGAAGCTTGGCGCTTGAAGTAAGACATTATTTCTCACTCCATTAAATGAAAAAAAAAAAAACTTATTGAATAATGCAATATTTTGCGAACCCATTTCTAATGTCTTTTAAATGGATATTAATCCGATTATGATTTTTCAAATATTTACAAAGTGAAATGCTGTACGTTTGAGTTCGAAAACTGCAAGGAAAAAAAAGGAGCTTGTATAGAGGACAAAATTTAAACGAAAGAAAGCGAAAAACGGAAAACTGTAATATTTTTATATATTTGACTGTGCATTAACTTATTCAAAACACCCGCTTTCTTTAAGACTATAAATTTTTGTTTCGTATATCATATCAGTCAAATGTAGGGAATTATTATTAAAATCATTTTCATGTTTTCATACCAACATTATTGCATGCGATTTATTATTTTAGAGTAATTTGCATATGCTTTATTTATTTACATATGTATGTATCTGCATGCATTTATTATTAACTGAAAATAAATGAGCAAAAATGGTTTGCAAAAATCAGCAGATTATTAATTTTCCGATATATTTTCTGTTTGCTCTAAAGACGCGCACAACTGCCATGAAATTACGAGATGAGTTCTGCAACTGCAAATTGATGGCAATGAATCCAGCTTTCAACGAATTCCCTGCCTTCTGACATTTGCATTTAATTTCTGCATTATTAATTGACGTTTTCATCTAAAAGCTTTCAGCTTGACGTCATTGAGACGTCATTATTACTACTGAGCCATTCGAATACTCTGTACTCGTGTGGGCACATGAACGAGGTATGCGAATACAGTGTGAAATACTTATATGTGTCTATCGGGCTTGTATTGCATTAAGGTTTGAATTAATCTCATTTTCCGAATAATAGTATTAGCATCTCTTCACAATGAAACATAATTGATTTAATAAGCTTTGCTTGTGCAGAGTTTTGACTGCAAAGTATCTGCACGTCGAGCACTTTGAAGTGGCTTCATCTACTGATTAATACTCATAATTTGCGGACTTACATGTGCATTTTTACAGACTTGGCATACGTGGAATTCATGAATAAATCATTTGTCATTACCGGCCTGCCATCATAGAGAATATTTCAGAAGCGAAAACTCGACACACAGGTGCTGACTGACAGCGATTTTAATTAATCGAGAACTCATAATAGTATTAACTGTACAAGCGCAGGAGGATATCGTAAAGCCCTTGCAGATCCATAAATAATACTATGTAAAACGTAATTTGACCGGGAATGCCGGACTAGCAGGGCCCCACATAATTATTACTAAATATTAAATTACTTTTGAATATCATTTTTTATTATTTTAAATTTATTATATATAAACTTCGTACGTAAGTATTCCATTTGTTTCTGTGTTGGGTATACTCTGGATGAGTAATTGCCTACTAACCAGCATTAACTGAATAAGTGTGTTTGCTGGCAGTTGTTAAATTAATTTCGAGTTTAATTACGTATATTATTTCTTTCTTTGGGAAGCGTTTGTATATTTTGTCCGTGGGCTACAGGGAAAACTTTTTGTGCGATTCTGGTTTCTGCTTTACACTTTATATTTATATGCGAAATGCCACAACTTCTGACCAGTTTGGAATTTCGGTGCAATAACAAACAATTTTAAAACTATTTAGCTTTTGCTTTGTATAAAAACTAAAAGGATTTTTTTATATGAGATGTAACATATCCCATATTAATAAATCATATGTCTTGTTCACATTAGGTTTTCCGAGTTAGCATACATTACGCAACATTTTTAGCATGAATTAGGCTTAGCTTTATTAATCGCTTGATGAAATAATACTGCATTAATTTTACCTACGGTATGAATAGTGATGAATGACATGTGGAAACGCTGCATTTATTCCTGAATAGGGTTACAAAGATATGTTGAGTGTGTACCAGTTCCATGTTTCATGACAAGTTTGCTTTGAATGACGGGAGTGCTTGGGTGTCATCATTCTCTCAGTTATTCCTTGACGTTCAAGCGGTTCACTTATTAGTTTATTCATAAAAAAAAAAAAAAATAGTGCCAAATAATTTTGTACAGAATAGATCAGTAAATCAATAATAATATTAATAAATAACAAGTCTTCCTCAGTTCCACAGAGTAGAACAAACTGTTAAGAAAAAACACATACAGCTTGTTTTGACTGTCAGAAGGCGAGATACAACAAATTTAGAACAAGTTATTCTTTCACAATTAAATCTCATTCTGATAAAAGAATTCCATTTCTAGTTTGTTGTGATAAAAAGTGTGAAAATGGATATGGATTCAGTTTTAATGAAGGATCTGGAGGTGTCCTCCAGCAGCAGCGATGAAAGCGGCAGCAGCAGCGACAGCAGCAGCAGTTCCAGCAGCAGCAAACCAGCAGCAGCAGCAAAGATGGCTCTGGCAGCACAACGGAGGAGGAAAAGCCAACCACTCCGGGAAAAGTGGAGAATGCAAGTGAAAATGGCGCAGTCACTGGAAATGCCGCTTCACAGCCAGCAGACGACGAAGGGAATGATGGGGATTCGCAGCTTGATGAACTGGTGGAGCAAGTGGAAAAGTTTTGTAAGGACAAGTATAACGAAAAACTTTGCGCCGAGTTCAAGACTGAGCAACCACCAATTGATGTTAAGTTTTCCAGTGGCTTTGATAGATTCTTACGCATGCCGCACTTTATTCCTGTGGAGCCGGAAGCGTTCGAGGCGCATACGTTTCAAAATACTCTCGGTCCGCTTGACCTTAAGGACAAGGAGTCCCGTGATGCCTTCGTCACAAAACTAAAGACAACTGTGCGCTGGCGCGAGTGCCAGGATGAGGCAACTGGCGAGCTGTACAAAGAGTCGAATGCTCGCATCGTGCGCTGGTCTGATGGCTCGGAGACCTTTCACGTGGGCGCAGAGGCCTTTGATGTGATCAAGCATCCCATGCCCGTGGGGCAGAATCAGCTCTATGTGCGCCAGGGCAGCTACTATTATCGACAAGGTCCCATCAAGGACAAGATGTCGCTGCGTCCCAGGCTCGAGTCGGACTTTGGCCAGACCCATGTGCAGGCTTGCGCAAACGCGCCTTCTATAAGCCGCTCAACAGCTGTGTGAAAGTATTAATGGATCTGAGCACCAATCCGGTGCTCGATCGCGAGCGCAAGGTCAGAGAGGAGCAAGCCCAGGAGCGCAAGGAAAAGTCCGACAAGCGGCGTGAGCAGAAAAATCAACGCAAG